>VYZX01033532.1:0-17612 GCA_013401335.1 Brachypteracias leptosomus
TGTCCATTGATCTCCCGCAGGTGAAAATCTTTAGTCAAGGATAAATTTTGGTATCCAAAGATTCACTACCATCACACTGATTTTGAATGGACTTTTCAGAAATTACGATATTTTTCAAACTGGCTAAGCAAATCTGCTCCATATGAATATTGATTTGCCTGCAGAATATTTTGAACAGCTCAAGCCATGGTACTAGATTCAGCTAAAAATGAAAGCTTGTGGAAAAAAGCATTTTTATGATAGCTGTCACTGAACTCTTCACTATGTCAGCTCTCTCAGAAAGTGTAAGATTCAGGAAGGAGTCTATTGATTTAGTCTTTAAAGTGTTTGACGTTTCTGTGCAAGGACCATGTTAGCTGTTTCATGCAACAGCTAATTACATACAGAAGAGAACAAGAACTATGCGCTCTGCACAGATCAACAGAAGTCAGTCTTCCTCTTGCACACATTGAATTGTTAAACTCAAAGCATGAGTGATCTGACCAGTACTTTAAACCGATGTTTCAGAAACAGAACTATAGACTTCAGCATTTCTTAAGGAGAAAAATAAAGTGTTTTGAGAGAAATGAAAATCATCAGAAGAAGGTAGAGCAAGGATTCCCCCTAATGGAGAAAATGCAGACTTGCTGCAGATTCCTGCTTTGACTGTAAATGCAAGTCAGTATGATGACAAGGAAAGTTAGTTGTACTTTTAATGTATATGAATAGTTGTGGTCTTCTAGTATTTCTAAGGGCCGTTGGAAATAGGAATTACTAAACTTGGAGGGAAGCGACTAGAGGAAAAATATAAAGCAGGAAAAAAAAGAGTGATTTAGTCATCACAAAGTGAAACTGAAAAGTTAAAAGGTGCTTAAACTAAGAATTGATCATGTCAAAGCATTAGACCATCTCTCTTAGCCTCTTATTGCTCATTATTACAGACAGTGGAGAATTTGGTAAAGATCCACTGGAGATGACTTTGGATATCATAACCTTGCACTGCACAAGGTGAGGACTAGCTCATACCCACAGCATGTTCTGCTGTGCAGGTCAGTCAGTTCACTACCATCATCCTATTATCCCACAAGACAGTTCTAACTGGCAAACTAAAATCCAGATAAGATCTCCAGAGTTTAAACTGTATGTATTACCAAATGTGAAAATTCCTCATTTTTGTGCTTCATTTCTATATCCTGTTTACACGTGGCTGTTTTTTAAAACTCTCTTCTTAATAACATTATAGAAAATTCACAGTCAAACCACTGATTGCTTTGGAGTAAAGAATATTTTACACATCATGTTGACAAGCTATTTGCTAAGGTAATTATATAAGACATCTTGTAGAATTTATATCAAAGTTTTTAACTACATAGGCTTTATTGGAAACAATTATACCTATAGAATAATTCCCTTTAGTAGTATCAGGTTATCCTGTGCCACTGTGTAAGGTTAAGTCAGAAGATAATGTTAAAAGAACTGCATCTGTCAGGGTTTTAAAAGTATGACCAGAATAAAAGCTTTTTAGACTTACTTCCCTAAATGAAACTGCAAATTTTAGACACTGTTCATCTTGGCATTTCATCTAATACAATGACAGTCGATTAAGACAGCACAAATATTTTTATGAAGAAAAATATAGTCCCAGAGACAAAAAACTCCTATTACTTCAATCATTAAGGCATCCTTTCATTTTTGTAGCAATGGAGTTTACTAACCATAGCTACTTTTTTCTCTATCATTTCTGTCTATATAGAAAAAAAAATAAAAATGGATGTTTTCATTAAAAACAGCTACTTCAACGAATTCTTTTTTCTTCCCATGAATGAGAAACTTGACTCTTTTGAGTATAAAAGTAAAGGCAATGGGAAGCCAGCTGATATAATGGCCACATGAGATCCTGTTAGATTCACACTTTATTAAAAAGCATGCAAAAGACATAAAATAAGCTAAGCTTTACTAACCCAAAATTAAAATCTATAGCTGTAACATCCAGTTGCACTACAAATAAGAAGCTTATTCCTTAAAATCTGATGACTTATCAATATGACACTTCCTCCCTAGGCATTTTTTTTAATATTAAAATACAAAATAAATGTAAGCAAAATTTTCCAAGGTTCTCATACCTTACAGGAACCTGTTACTCAAGGTGTGTCCTTTCCCAGAATGTTAAAGATATTGCAAAGGAATACATATAGACCAGGGAAAATCTTAAGTCTCCATAGCTACAGAAGGACCTGTTTAGTCAAAGATGCTAAGTATCTTAGGAGACATATTTATTTGCCTTATTCAAAAAGCACTTGTCCTTGATGCCAAGCCTGGCAGGCAACAGGAGCTATTGAATGCCCCTTACGGTTCCTTATAAACTGCTTATGAAAAAAAGTATACTTTGATTTTGGTTCTTCTCAGATCAGTTACAGGGATGGATATCAACTGCAAAGCCAAACAGATGCAGTTGCACTGCACTCCACAGCCACTCAGACAAATCACAGCTAGTAGGATAGCCTGACGGACACCTCAGATTTACATTTCACATGCAAAATTTAATGTCTGCAGACAGGTACATGGAAGCGTATAAATATAGCTCATAGGAAAAGATCATTTAGTATGAGATAGGCTGATTTTAAAATCTTTAAATCAAGCACATCTGTAATCTGAAGAATTTTTATGTTTTCTTTCTGATTTATGGCATGGTCCCAGTTATGGTACTATTTTTTTCACTGTTTTTATGGAAGGAACTTTATCCTCTGCTGTTTCCTCTCACTGCAGAAATTAAGAATCTGAGAAACTGTATGTTAATTGCAAAATCTATAAAATCATCAGAAACAAATTTCTGTAGTCTATGAAATTTCTCAGTAGCAGGGAAAGTGGAAGAAGATAAAAATAAACTATCTTTGACAGCCCATGATTCTTGCATCAGTTCATGGCCATAAAGATTTTTCTGAAAAAACACTGACTAACTTATCAAAAGCATAGACGAGAAATCATACTAAATGTCTATGAAAAGACAAAACATCGTTAAAGACAGAGGAAAATCAGAATAATTATTATGCTATGTTGTTTTGCTCTGATATCAAAAAATATGCTTAATAAACATAATGCTTCAAGAAAGTGGAGAAGATCATAACATTCTCATTTATATTCTCATTTAGTTGTGTTATTTTACAGATAAAAAAGGTTGAAAGATTAGAATATTGGAAAATCAGCTTTCTCTATAGACATGAATTTATCATCCAGTATTATGCTATGGATTATTATTCAATTGCATGATCCAAGGCTAAAGTTAACATCCATTTTCATTATTACATCCTTTGAACTTGCACAGTTTGTACCTTATTATTATTATTACATCCATCATTATTACAAACTTTGTCCTGGAAAACTAACTTACACAAAATTGACTAATTTAATTTGAGGCAAAAAAACCCACATGAAACCTCTTTGCTGGCCTTTGGAGTCCATACTCACAGCACAAGGTTGCACAGACAGCCCACCTGACGTGGCGAGGAAGTCAGGAGAACAGTGTTTACCTCTGTAGCAGTTGTTGCTTGAACTCTGAGGTATTCAATGTCGGTCCTCTTCTGCTGGTCTCACGTCTTAGTCTTTGAGTTGTCTTTTTACCCTTTCAAATCACTGTGATATGAGGCCTTTTGTACTTTCTCACTCTGTTCAGGCTGATAGTTCAGTGCTCCTTGTGATTCAGTTCCAAAGCTGACCCAGAGATAACTGCTAACGTTGTGCTTTCTCTGCAGCCGTATTAATTGTAATGTTGTCACATTTACCTTATAGCCTGCTAAATGTTAAATCAGCAATTTGCTAAATATGCTTATGCTAAATCCATACAACCATAAGGCAGTAATCAAACTGCTGATTTAGCAATTCAGCTAGTCTCCGTCTTGCCACTAGAAACACTAAATATATCTATGTGAGGTTGTCAATTCAGACAATTTATCTCGTCTCAGGTCCCTTTCCCTTAGCATTGCTCCATGACCTCCTGCTGCCTTCAGATTTTCCCATACAAATTTAGAACCTTGCAGATATTGAGAACCTGAACAGGAGACTGTCTGAGCATGGACTCTGTTTAAAGTGCCTCTTACTTTTTGGTTTTTTCCTAAATCATATTTCATAAAAATATAAACATAAAAGCCAAAACAAACTCCTGAAAACTGTCAACTTTGCACTGAAGGGGATGAAATGCTTATAACTGTCACATCCATGTTTATACACAAGAACATATTCTACATGTACATGCAGTCATTTTAATTCTTCTAAACATGAATGTAAAAGAAATGGGCAGCTGGCAGAAAGAGCAGGAGCATTGGCAGCAAGATCTACAGGAGGAACAACAGCAATAAAAAGTAACAGAGCAGGAGGAGCAAATGGGATAAGAAGGGATTGCAAGTTTTGGGAGAAGAGGGTGGTATGCATAGATAAGGTTCCTCAAAGGCCTCTTAGTAGTGTGTCTGAGGAATATCGAGGACAACGTGTCAATTCAAAGCTTAGTCTGTAAATAACCAGAAAGTCTTTTTCTATAGTACATTTGAAGGAAAATAAAAAGAAGAGTCTTAAATTCAGAATAGTACAGAAGTGTTCTGTCTGGAAGATTCTTTGAAATAAAGTGAGTGAATCAGAAGTCAAGAAATGTTTTAAATTATGTTGGTCATCACCGTGTTTCGAAATACTGCTTCCATAATTAGGATTGTTTTATAATGTTTCCAGAATCACATTGGAATCTTAACTTTCCAGTAAGTCTGTATTTCTTTTGCTTTCAGGAGAACAGAATGCAAAGGTACAAACTGTGTAAGTTCAAAATATGCTTGCTTGCTCACCATAATTAGTAATAACTGAATCATTATGCAAAGCAATTTCTTAAGATGTTTTAATACATCAGATAGTACTGCTACCTCAGGTCTGAGAAGTTACTTCTATATAAATCTATACTTCTTACACATGTAAGAATATCTATGAAGAGAGGTGTTTAGAGAAATGTAGGGTAAAAACAGAGGAGGAAAAACAAAGGAGAAACATGGAAGGAGACATTGTGGGGGTATACCCGGAGACGTGCTGTTGGAAGTTGCTGCTCCATGCCAGAGGAAGGATGTCTCTGAGGAATGGCAACCCATGGGTACACATACCAGGGCAGAGACACCCTCTCAGGGTCTGCCGCCCACAGACAACTCAGGCCAGAGCAGATGAAAATGCTTGAGAAACAAGAATCAGCGGAAGAAAACAAGAAGCAAGGGACACAGGAAGTTCCACCTCAACATCAGGAAACAGCAGAAAGAAATATTATACACTGACCTCATCCTCACCAGACTGGGACAGCTGGGTGTTATGTGCTGCACAAACAAGGAGAGTTAAGAAACTACAAAGGTGAAGGAGAGGTGTTTGACTGAAGTTGAGTCTGGGAAAGGAGGAGGAAAGGTGATTGCTAAAGTGTTCATTCAATTATTTACATCTACTGATGTAAATTAAAAGTTTACATTAATTAACAATAATTAAGTTAAATTCCTCAAGTCAAGACTGGTTTTGCCTGCAAGAATGAGTCAAGGGTTTTTTATGGGGAACACCTGATCTGCTGAGGAGAAGCACAGTGTCAGAAATACTGAGAAATTCTGATCACTTATCTGACTCCCCCTTTCTGAAGTAGACCTTCGTGCCAGAATAGCCGCATCAGCTGATTTTCTTGAACGATTCCATCTGTGTTTTCCCATCTGTACAAACCTGCCATATGTTTTACCTCCTGCTCACTTTGGCCTCACAATCCACTGTGGCACTTGAACCAAATAAACAGCTTCAGAAGGTTTAAATTGTCAATATTATCAGTTGCTTAAAATCCCAGCATTGCCTTTATTTCTGCTCTCGAGTACATTATTAATGTATCAACATCAGCAACCAGACCATTAGGTTATACTTAGCTAACTAACAATTATTTATTATTTGTCTTCTTTTATCTACTCTACAACTTTATTAAAATGACCTACAATTTTTTATGCATTCCAAGGTCTGTTTTTTGTAGCTTATACTGAGGCAACAAAAATTATTAGAGCCAAATATGCATTTTAATATTCCTCTTGGTATAAAACCAGAATTGGTTTGTCATGTTTGTTATTTTACAAGCAAGCATACAATTTAAACTGCAACAGTGATATATCTATCATCTCCCTCTACTGACTCCCAGTTCTGAGAACACCTGTCATACCTTCCAGTACAATAAAAATTCATAAGACATGGAAATGACAGAATTTAAATGTAAGGCCAGTGAAGAAGGTTTGGGTGTCTCACTCCAGGGCTAGATTTAAGGTTCCTTTCTAGAACTCCAAGTTTTCCACACCTGCTTACAGCAGCCTATTTTCTGGTTGTACTTTTCTAAGCTGTTGCACCCTTTTTACTCCCAGAAAGACTTCTAATGCTTCTTTGTCTTCCTACTAAAATGCTCTTTTCACTATGAAACTGAAGCCTGTTCCTTGCTGAATGAGTACCAGCTGAACTCAAATGGAGCTAAGCATCAGTCAGACTAGCATTCATGAACATTAAGAAAAGCAGGTAAACTTATTGGCAGTCTTGTTTCTAAATGTTTGATAGAATATATCACTACATCGTTTGCCTAACACCTTTTCCTTCACTCTCTGCATTCCTCAGATTTTAAATACATTAGTTAAAAAAACCCAAACCTTAAAGATGAGAAAAATCTGACCAGACTGACAAAACAGCAACATACTGTTTTATGTTTTGTGTCTCCTTTGGAAGCAAGCATTTTCTTTCATCGGGCAATCTGTATTTCGGTCAGTAGAGGGAGTCTTTTATTCAGTGCAGCCACATCATTCGGTTCCATTCATTTACTCAAGCTTGATGTTTGGGGGATAATTGATTTAAAAGTCAAGGCCAGCAAACCAAAAAAAAAAAAAAAAGATATCAAGCAAAATGTTTTCTCTTTCTTTTTATTCAGGAGGGATGGAAAACTAAGATCTTTTGCCATCTAATTGTCACTAGTGTTTTCTTCCAAAAAGAAGAAAAATGTTAATCCACTCTTATCTTTCCTCATCTCAGCATTGGTTTGCAAAGGCCTTGACTGTTTTCAACAAGAGGTAGTAAAGACTTGGCTGCAGAAGACAGGATTTCTTTTTTTTTTTTTAGGACATGAAACAGCAAGTCTAGCAAATAGTGGCTATTTCCCCCCAACTCTTTGCACTGTTGCCTCTATGTACTGTTGCCTCTATGTACTGTTGCCATTAGTATTGAGAGAGCCATTGTTCATTGTAAGAAAATATAAAAGAACATCATTATAAGTTCAGATTTCTCCAGTGACTTTCTGGAGGGGGTTTGATCAATGCAGAAGGATTGTCTGAAAAGAGAAACATTTTCCAAGAGAATGTATTACACAGAAAGAGAATGCTCTGACACTGAAAGAAACTGGGAAAAAAAGGTACCTACCAGTAGGCTAGACAAAGGGCACAGGTCGAGGCCTTTTCTTTGAAAGCACTGATTAATGTGAGGTTCTCTTACCTGCTATAATCATTGTTTTGTTCCGAGTGAAAGGTTTCCTACATTCCTAATTTGTCTTAGGGATGGTAAAAGAGAAAAAGCTGTCTACCTTGGTCCAAGAGTGAGACAGTTTCATCTTGTGTTCAGTTCAAAGTGATGGATACAAAGGATCCAGGTTGTCGTACAAATGCTAACTGAGTGATTCCCTGGAAAAGCAGCAGCCCCTGCAGCTCACATCACTCAACTACTTATCTTGATGAGAAGGGGCATTTAGAATGTTTCTTAAATAACATGTTACTGTGGCAAAGTTAGCAAGAACTGTTAAACTCTAACGGAGAAAAATCTCCATTTATATGCACGTGTATTCTCGTATTAAGGAAAAACTAGATGCTCGCACAAATTAAGTCTCTGTATTTGATTTTTCACTGTGAAATGTAAAACATTCTGGGAATTCCTGCTTTCTTAACTGGTAATCTAGGTATATAGGAGTCCTGATGCTGTTTTCACTGAAACTCATAAAAGATAATCCAGCTGATTAAAATGACACTTACATAGACATCTAGGGGGAGGAGGGGATTTAAGCATCTTTCTCTAATGATGAAATAGCAAAAGGGAGGCCAGGGCAGACAGACTTCTAGGATTCATTTATAAGTAGAATAAATATAGGTTAAGAGTCACAGGATATAGAAAGCAAATTAAAGCAAAAGGCTCTACTAATTGTAGACAGAGTAAAATCAATACTCAGATCTTTCCCATTCCAACAGCAAAATGGAACAGTTTAATTGCTTCTAATACAAGGAATCACTGACAGTATGGATGTGTCCTGTCTAGGATGGGAAACTTTTGAGCTAACACTATCAACAAACAATATAATGACTTTCTCCACAATGAGCAGACATTTTTCCTCAAACTTTAATTTGGTTCAATGAAGGTATGATGTCCCATGCCATATAACCTCCTAGTTTCTGAGGACTCTGACAAAAAATGGGAACCTGCTTTTTCTATTCTGTCAGAATATTCTGTCAACCAACTAAATCCTGGAACACAGTGACAGCATGAAGTAATTGACTTCTGTGCTGTAATGAAGCGTGGAAATTATATTACTCACAAGGCACGTACAGCATCTGTCACTTGATGTAAGCATGCAACAAACCCACTAATGTTCTAAAAAGTATTTTAGTTTAACACCATAGGAAGAGTCAAGAAGGAATACAGTCTTGGATACAGTTCCCACGTTGTGAGCCATTCATCCCTGAAACTGGTATTGCCAGGACTGAAGGAGAAATGTGAAATTGCCTTCACAAATCCATGACAGATGACAGTGAAAGAAACTTCCATCTCCATCCTTACTTCTCCTAGCAAAAGCCATGAACGTCATTATTAATTGGAAAGGCATATAACATCTTAACTGTCAACTAGCAACCCAGTAGAATTCAAGAGAATTAGGAGACTTGAAACAAATATAGAGTTTACTATGTTTTGTCTCTTGAGTCAACTTCACCTGTCCTCCTTCTTGAGCAAGTGTTTTCTAGCCATTCTGCACTTCTGATGGTGGGAAGTACTGATCAAACAAAAACCAAGCTCTGTAATTTATAGTAATGGTAAATAATAAAACTCCCAGAGGACAAACCCTCAACAAGCACCCAGTACCTAGTACAATGAAAATTGTATACTAAAGACAGTCCCTGGTCTTCACCTTACATCTCAATTTACTGATTAAGACTACTAGCCCTTTATTGATCTGATAAATCAGGTGAAGTATTGCTGATGTTTTATGCAATACTTCAACTTTTCTCTATTGCCTTTTTAAAGTAAGCTATAAAGTGTGGGCAGCCATTCTTGAGTATGAAGTGAGTTTTTAAGCTATAATGGGATTTTCAACATGTTAGGCATTGCCTTATACAACTCAGTGCTTGGCCACCATTTGGTGCTTTGGATATTTCTCAAATAAATTATGCCCGAGTCATGTAGTAAAGATTAAGTAACGTTTGCCATTTTAAATCCCTTAAAACACTTGAGCAAATGTCACCTGTGCCTGCCTCAGGATGGGTACTACTGTAAAAGTTCAGCTCATCAGTTAAAGCCATCCAACCACGATAATACAACAGTATTTTCTTTCTCCCTCTCCACACGTGTATATATAGATACATTTACATGTTTTTCTCCATGCTTAAAAATATGTTTCTCACACATACAACATTTCATTCAGATATCCTATCATCTCTGGACTTTTTCACAACCACTAAACTTGTGTGGAAGATCCCCTTATATGTCATACAAATCACTCTAGTCATCTCAGTGAAAATTCACGCACACTTGTCCTACAACCTACAAGACCAGAGAAATCATTTTGGTCATACATGGCACATACTTGTTAGCATTCAGCTACTACAGGCAGTACCAGAAAGCAATGCAGGAGAGCTAAATAAGCCACCTATACACAACAAAGTAGCATTGAATCACCCAAGTATCCCATTCTTGCTCACCATGAAACAGAGACAAATGAAAAATGAACCTGAGTAGGTGAAACAAAGCCGTCTACTCTGTACTGAACAAGGTAGAAGTCCCTACAAGAGTTGCCCCATACTGACAGTAGAGATGTAGATTTTGGGTTGTCTCTTTTTTCATTTCACATCTGTGATCTCATGTCAGAGTATCGCAACTCGATTACTCTTTTTAAAATCAACAACAGGCTTAGAACAGGGCTTTAGCATGTTAGAAAAAATTTGCTCATACAAACTGACATTACTGACACACATAAGAAACATGAAACTTTATTTGATGCATCTTGTGAATTATATTATTTTTTTCATTGATATTAAGTTTGTGCATGAACTTCTTATTTGATCAAATAAATTATTTTCTAGTAAGAGCAGATGCTACTTTTAGGTAAATCAATTTAATTTATTGGTCCATATTAATTTGCAGTGTAGTATATAATAGGAAAACAGATATAAATTCCACAACTTACTAGGTCTGTTGTATCTTTGACTAGCCCTGATGTAAGACATTTCCTCAAGATGTGTAGACAGCTCCTGACTTTTAAGGGGAAGACACCCTTCAACAAAGCAAGATCGAGTCACAAGAATGTGACTACAGCTATCTGCAAACCAAATGTCATTTTCTATCCTTTCATTTACACTGAAGCTTTGAAGTAAATACGAAAGGAGCCAGAACTGAGCGAATTACCTGAGGACTGAAACATTTTTGACATAAGTCTCAAATGTAGTTCAAGTCTTTTATACTACTTCTTCGTTGTTCTAGTTTTGTTTCATCTCAGAATGTGAGTGATGGTAGTGATGACGGAAAGGTTGGACAGCTGGCCTCAATTGCCCGTGTTGGATACAGATGGAAACACTGTGAGGTGCCCTTTTTCAGGAGCCTCAGAGGCTGTGCAACAGAAACATTTAACTATTTCTTGCTGAAGGAATTGTGCAACAGGAAGGATCCATTTCATATCCACTACTTCAGCAGGTCCTGTATGATAAAAGATTTCCTCCCTAAGTGGAAAGGCTGTAATTTCAAACCCTTTTGCAGCTAATGTGCTGAATTTGCTGTGCCAGCACGAAAAATTCTCAAATTTCCTTACTGCCATACAGCCCAGTAAGAAGTTGATGAGCAATCCCTACTTTGATCTATCCATATGGGAAGAAAACATACAAGTTTTTAAATATAACCAAGTCTAGGACAATCAAATCAGTACAAAATCTGACTTAGAAGTCAAAGCAATCACTTCTTCTGAGTATCATCCTCCGGAAGACAATTTTTAACTAATTCTGTCCCTCTCTACCCAAATGAGAATTGCCCCAGGCTTCACGAGTCTGTTTTGCTTCAATTACTGTCCACCACACGTCCAAAAGGGAAAGAGTAAGGGCTCCATCACAATGTGAAGGATTGGAACCAAGACTGGACATTCATATTTTCTGTCCCAGTACATTTAAAATATGTAGAGAAAGGTAACTGGTGTAAGAAGCCAATTTATATTTCCCAATACCAACAGGTCAGTTCTCAGGCAGGTAACTGGAGGCAATTATGGCTTCCTCTGTGCTACTCATAGCTTGAAGCAAGTAAGAAGGTCTATCCACACTCTTGCTGGCATAGGCAAAACAAGGGAAATACACAAGTTTTGAAGCATATAGACTTCTAATTGAGGACTTTTATGTTGAAAATTTTTCATAAATTTTTCACAAAGCTTTGACTCACATACTTAAATTATCACTGTTTTACAGGGATTTTTTTATATATCATCTATAAAATGTTAGCAAATATGCAACATCTGACGGATAGGGGAGTGTTTCTATAACACTTTTGCTTTTTCATTACTTCTGGATTAATAAGATATAATCTTTAGATACATTATTGTATGCCATGCTAGACATAGCAAGAATAGGGCTGTTCCACAAGGAAAGGTCACAGGGGATAACAGCAGGGAAGAAAGCAGGGCAGTGGCCTCACTGGCAGGGCACAGTCCCAGGACCTGAGCAGGACAAAGAGGGTAATCGTCAAAAAAGGGCAAGGTAACAAGTCAGGTCTGAGATCAGCCCAGAAAATCCAGTCAGAACCAGCAGAGACAGGACAAGATACGGATCTGCCTACAGCTCTACTCAGGCAAGGGCTGAGGCCAAGCTCACTTGGAGCCCTAGGCCCATGGGTGATGGGCTGAAGTTGGGGCTGGGCAGTGTAAGAAGGACTGACCCCCAAACACTTGAATGATGCCAATTGGAGCACTGCCTACACTAATATTTAATGCTTCATAGAAGGCCAAAAAATTTCATAGGTGGAAATTAAACACTTGTAGGTGACAGATATGTTTACTTTAAAAGAAAACAACAAAACTTAATGAGACCAACAAAGGAAAAAAAAGGGAATGCAGGACTGTGAAACAACCACAGAGACAGACCTACACATAGTGTCCAGTACAGTCTCCTCCTTCCTTTCTCATTCAAATAGTACTGGATAATAAGAACTCTCAAAAAAAAGTACATCAATTATAATTTATTTTTATTCAGATAGAAATGTTAGTAAGTCATTGTGGCATCTTTTTCATCTGCCTCCCTTTTTTAATGTGGCTTCTGAAGCCAAAAGGGCAGATGCATTGTATTCATCCTCACAGTGTGTTAGCAAACAAGGTCCAGAGCATGTGAACAGATACTGTAAGTCAGCACTGACAGACAGAGACTTAAAAGGAAACAGGATAAAAATCATTACTACTCACAGAGGCCTCTTGCAGGCAGCATCTAAGAGTCAGACACTGATAGAGTGAAGAATGCAACTTGAATTCTTTCATTTCTCTGTGATGGCAGGCTTTCCGAGATTGTGATCAGCTCTTTTCTTCTAGTAGAGTATTAATCTTGCTTCTAAAAAGGTGTGACCATTTTTTTTTAAACTTGATGTGGACAGTTGAATACTTACACTCTATTGACAAAATATCAGTAACTTTGTGTGGGAAGAATGCATGTGCAATGTGTTATTTCTTTTGAATTACTATCACATCTGTGAGTTCCTAGAAACCTTTATACTAGCAACAATACAAAAGTAGAATTTTTTTTTTTTTTAAAGATAAGTCCTGCTCTGAAAAATATATTGTCTCTATAGCAGAGTAGGTACAATGGCTGACAGCAGACAAGTAAGGTGTTAGATTAGAGGACTTCATTGCCTCAGGCAGTAAGAGATCTTTATCATTTGAAGAATTAGACTAGAGGAGATATCAAGACAGGAGAGGTTAAGTGCTGCCCGTACCAGATCCCCAGTGACATCTGACATGTTTTATGGAATCTCACTTGAATTTTATTTTAATAATGTAAATCATAACTGTAGCTACATGAAAATCTCTTCTTTGTCTGTCATTTCCATTAGTGTTTCCAAATCCTGGTGTTTCCATTGCAAAATATTGAAGAATACTGTTCTATTATTAATTCTTATAACATTTGCATGTGTATCTATGTAAGTGTCGGAGAATTACTGAATTAAGTTTAGCTTATCTGTAATATCTGAAGCATACACAGACTAAATCATAGAATAATTGAATCATAGAATAGTTTGGGTTGGAAAGGACCTTTAAAGGCCACCAAGTCCAACCCCCCTGAATTAAGCAGGGACATCTTTAACTAGATCAGGTTACTCAGAGCCCCATCCAACCTGACCTTAAATGTTACTGGAGATGGGGCATCTACCACCTTCCTGGGCAACCTGTGCCAGTGTTTCACCACCCACATCGTAAAAAATTTCTTCCTTACATCTAGCCTAATCTGCCTTCTTCTAGTTTAAAACCATTATCCCTTGTCCTATCATAGCAGGCCCTACTAGACTATCTCAACAGGCCCACCTAGTCTGTCCCCATCTTTCTTATAAGCCCTCTTTAAGTATTAAAAGACCATAATAAGGACTTCCCAGAGCCTTCTCTTCTCCAGGCTGAACAACCCCAGCTCTCTCAGTCTGTTTTGTATGGGAGAGATGTTCCATCCCTCAGATTATTTTTGTGGCTCTCCCCTGGACCTGCTCCAACATATCACAGAATCACAGAACAGTAGGGGTTGGAAGGGACCTTTAGACATCATCCAGTCCAACCCTCCTACCAAAGAAGGTTCATCTAGGCAAGGCCACACAGGAATGCATCCAGAAAGTCTCCAGAGAAAGAGACTCCACAACCTCCCTGGGCACCTGCTCCAGTGCTCTGTCACCCGTGTCTTTCTTGTGCTGAGGGCTCCAGAGCTGAATGCAGTACTCCAGGTGAAGTCTCACCAGAGCGGAGTAGAAGGGGAGAATCACTTCCCTTGACCTGCTGGCCATGCTTCTTTTGATGCAGCCCAGTATATGGTTGGCTTTCTGGATGTTAAGTGCACATTGCTGGCTTATGTCCAGCTTTTCATCCATCAGTACCCCCAAGTCCTTTTCTGCAGGGTGGCTCTCAATAATAATTTCCTGATGTGCTATACAGTGGACATTAGAAACCAGAATTCCTAATTTTTTATTCTGGGCTTTCAGCTCAAAAGAAGGCAACTCTGAACAGGCAGGATTTGGAAAAATGTATAGTACAGATAATATAAGGCCTCTCAGAGTTTGGGCTGAGAACATAGTTCAGGAGACAATTTTGGATTCTGTTTTCTCCATAGTGTTCATAAAAGAACCATGGCTTTGCAACATCTCCTCTGTGTCACTGCCTAGACACAGAAGAAAATCACATGAAGACCATAGCACGGCCCCAAGGGCAGAAGGAGGAGAAACAAAATACCATACCTACATGCTATGGCATCTTAGGGCACACACTTATGACTTTCACAAGAAGCCTAAAATAGAACCTAAACATTGTCGGCATTCCTTTCCATCTGGTCTATGAAATAAGCAGTTTACTTATGCTATGAATTCTAGCTGAGTTTTGATCTATT
This sequence comes from Brachypteracias leptosomus, assembly GCA_013401335.1. Taxonomy (NCBI): domain Eukaryota; kingdom Metazoa; phylum Chordata; class Aves; order Coraciiformes; family Brachypteraciidae; genus Brachypteracias; species Brachypteracias leptosomus. Next base: position 14,847 of record VYZX01033532.1, read on the forward strand.
GAATTGGCAGAACAGTAGATTCAATAGTGCCTGGCAAGCCACTTAGGATTTAATGTACTTAGAGAGCAGGATATAGAAAAGTATATACTTATTATGCAGCTTACACAAAACCAGCAAAGCCATCTCCAAAATATTTATCCATATTGAGTGATAGTAAATTTTTATATATAAAAATAATAAGTTTTAAGTTCAGTTGTGTCTTTGAAGAGATCATATGTGGAATACAGAAGAATTAATGAAGGACTTTATAACTGGTCTTATGAATTGTGATTCTATTCCTGACAGCTGCAACTGCTCTTAGTCCACAGACATTTTGTGTGGAATAAAAGATTTGAGCTAGATCAATAGACAGCACTCTAATATGAAACCTAGATGATTTTCAATCCATTTTTTAATGCCACATGCATACTGAAAATGGTTATGTTAGCTGTCATCTTGGAGAGATTTACATTTCTCCCAGTTTTTATATCCAGGCTTTTTTCAAGTAATATTTTAGTGGAGATTGAATTACTGATAACCCTGTGCTTTTTTTTCACTTCTAGTTCAAACCTATTTGGCAGTAAACTCAACCTTCTAGCTTCTGTTTTCTAGCTTCATTATTGTGCAAAAGTCTAATCCTTATTCCTCATGCCCCCAAGCATTAAAGACATCTTAAATGCCTGCTTTTGCTGACTTGATTTCATTTAATAACTTTATTTTCTGCTATAAAAGATTATTCTTATTATTCAATGTCACTTATTGTGATATGTCTAGTAATGAAGTATTTAGCTAAAACTGATTGAGAAATAGATAATGCTATATTCCTGATCTAACATAATTTTTTATTATTATGCATATTATTGAAATGTTTACTGTTGATTTGGAGTAGAGAACCACAGAAAATACAGGTAGATCCTTATTCACCTATTAACAACTCTTAGCATTACTTATGGAAGTTGTACTATATAAATCATAGATTTGCATTTTATCAGCTAAGGGTCATCTGTCCAATCCTTTCCATGCCACATATGTTCATCAGGTGCTGAAGATGGCAAAATGGTTAATTATAACTGGTTTTACAGACAAAAAAAATTAAGCAGACTATTTGTTGTGTCTAGAGGGAATAGGGTTTGGCTTGGTTTTTTGTTTTGTTTGTTTTTCTTTTCAAAATTCTCAGTGCATTCTCCTTTTTTTGTCATGCTATAACACTTCTGTTTTTGTAGTCTGGCAGACCCTTAAAACTAAAATGCTGAAGCTGGTCGCATGATAAAGTTGAATAATTGCAGCCTATAGTCTTTTTCTAAGTTACTTGAAAGATGATGGTTGTAAAATAGATTTACTTCTGGTAAGTGACATATTTCAAAGGGTTTGCCATGGAACAGATGGGTCTGGCTGGCACAAAGTTACAATAAGTGACAGTGAAGTGTGTAGTAAATCACTCAAACAGAAACAACTCAAAACAGTCAGTTCAATTAACCAAGGCCCTGTTAAATCTTTTCAGACTCAAATTAGTATTGCTGGCATTGCCACTAGCATATGCAGCTAAATGTCAGATCTGCTATTACTTTTTCATGCCCTTGAAAATAAAACTGCATCAATGGCCAAAGTTCTTAATGTGAATTTAAACATTCAAGGATTTGCTCAATTAGTAGCTCTAACTCAAAAATACACACCTGGTCTCCAAGCTCTAATGAGTTCAAACCTAGAAGTTCCTGTTAAACTAACTCTACGTGTCTGAGAATTAAAACACAGGATGAGCAATCACTTTTATTTTAATGGATAACCCTTATTTGAAACCAGATGTTTACTGAATAAGAATTTACTTAAAATAGATTAGTGTATTTATTAAACAAAACAATGTAAATAACGTTCCTATTATTTCCTGTTCAGCTTTGTCAGTGTCCTTTCAGTCTGAGACCAGGAGGTGTAGAATGCCCTCTGCACAGCCTACGGATGCATATTCCAGTTGCTGTCCTGTGACAGGACATAGCAATCAGGCAATATGTGTCAGGTCATGTCACTGATTCATCTGAAAATTAACCTTGCAACAGCAATAGCAAAGCAAATACGTGTCAGACATTCTCTAACTGCAAGTAGCAGGTGACAGGCATGTGTAGCTTGAAGTAGGGAGAACAGCAGAGCATTTCGTTTCAATGGCAGCCTGAAATGCACCAGCTGAAGCCATATCTCAAGATATAGACATACATGTAGGATTTTAACACCAAGATTGTCAGCCTTAAGTGCTGACCTCTAAAATTAAGTTACATCCTATCTTTTTACACCCATGTCATGTTACTTATTGAAACACATTCAATAACCCTAATTGAAATCTTACTTGGATCATAGCTTAACAAGAGATTTCCTTAAAAGCGCAATCTGAATTGTTCGTTTAAAAAAAGATTCCAAAAATTGTATGTTTACATTTGTGTCCTGGCTTGAGTTAGAACAGAACTAATTCTCTTCAGGGCAGAGACTAGTTGGAGGCCTATATCTAGTGGAGTCCCCCAAGGGTCGCTACTGGGACTGATGCTGTTCAATATCTTCATAAACAATTTGGATGAGGAATTAGAGTGCACTGTCAACAAATTTGCTGATGACACAAAGCTGGGAGGAGTGGCTGACACACCAGGAGGCTGTGCTGCCATCCAGCGAGACCTGGACAGTCTGGAGAGTTGGGCGGGGAGGAATTTAATGAAGTCTAACAAGGGCAAGTGTAGAGTCTTGCATCTGGGCAAGAACAACCCCAGGTACCAGTATAGGTTGGGGACTGAGCTGTTGGAGAGCAGC
>VYZX01033532.1:17781-34125 GCA_013401335.1 Brachypteracias leptosomus
AGGGAAAGTGTCAGGAGGATGGAGCCAGGCTCTTTTCAGTGGTGTCTAATGATAGGACATGGGGCAATGGGTATAAGCTGGAACATAGGACGTTCCACATAAATATGAGAAGAAACTTCTTCATGGTGAGGGTGACAGAGCACTGGAACAGGCTGCCCAGGGAGGTTGTGGAGTCTCCTTCTCTGGAGATGTTTAAAGCCCACCCGAATGTGTTCCTGTGCAACTTGGTTTAGGTGATCCTGCTCCGGCAAGGGGATTGGACTAGATGATCTTTCGAGGTCCCTTCCAATCACTAATATTCTGTGATTCTGTGATTTTACTTTTCAGCTAAGTCTCTGCTAACCAACTGCACTTTCTGAAGTTAATGGCGTATTTTCATAGATAGTGTCTGCTTCTAGCAGTGATAATGCTCAATGTTTACAGTTAGTACCAAGGATTGGTGTGCAGACCAAGGTGGCTGCTAGATCTTGTGTACCATATCACGGATTGCAGAAAGTAAGAGACCTCACCTGCAGGGAGTAGTGGCCAGGACAGGTGACCCTAAACTGTCCAATGAGGTATTCCATCCCGTATGCATCATATTCGGTATAAAGCTGAGGATAACGAGGGTCAAGTTCTCTTCTTCAATGGCCAGCATCTGAGGAGGACTCTGATCATTCTGCCTTTGATCCCAACCTGTGTGTTTCTGAATCCAGTTCCTGAATCCAGCTCCTGAATCTGATTTCTGTCTGCTACTGAGTCTAATGTGGGACTTCCACAGTGCCTGTTCCACAGCATCAGTGGTGACAGTGATGTAACTGTCGTCAGGTTGGTTGGATTCAATATTGGGTTTGTGTATATTTGTATATATTTCATTTTATTGTTATTTTTTTCATTAAATCTATTTTAGTTTTCTTTTCAAGTCCACAAGTCTCCCTCCCTTATTCCCTTTCTTTTCCCCCTTGGAAAGAGAGAGGGGTTAACATAGAGCACCTGTTATATGTCTAGTGGCTGGCCCAGCTCTAAACCTTGACAATTTGAAATGTACAGAACAAAACAAGAAAGTATTAAGCACCTACAGATTTCTAAAGAAAAAATCCCGTTGACTTCATTAGAATATATCATCCTTCTTTTGTCGGGATTTCAACTGTACACCCATATGAATTATATTTCTTCTTACAATACCTTATTTCATGACAACTGACTTCATTCTCCTTTCCTTCATGCATGCTGTCATTGCTGTTGGCTTTACCTACATATGGAACAGGTATATAATCGTACTAACCTCTTCCTTTTGCTTCTACACTTATTAGGAAGGTGAGGTAACAGCTCTTTTTCTCTATGCAACACCCTAATTCAACATTTAGACTACACTAACACTTGTATTCCTCTCTAAGGCAGGGGAATTATTATTAGTTAAGTTTTGCAAGTGGAAAAGCCAAAGTCTCTGATTCTCTGTTGTGTTTGTCTTGCTATGTAGGGTATAGCAGTTATCTATGTTGCTACAATAGCATCTTTAATTACCTGGTCAGTAAACAGCACAATGTAACAGGCGCAACACTAAAGGGTTCAAATTTTCCATAGGAGATTCTAATTAAATAAATTCTAGTTAAATTTATGAGTGTCAGCGTTATTTGGGATTTTTTAGCAGTATCATTCCCTTTGCTCCAGTACAAATGATAACAAAGTCCAGGACAAGAAAGAATCCAACCCACAAAGCAGTTTGCTACACATGCAAATGGAACAAAATCGTCCAAAACTCAAGATCATCTGAGTCATCCTACTTTCTCTGATGTCACACTTTCTAATATGTAAATATCATTAAAAATATATTAAGGGAGAGAGATGGTGCATTTATTGTATCTTAGGAGAGCTGTAGCACTCCATAATGTGAAACAAGAGCACCAGCATAATTTTGCTGCAGGAGAGTATAATTTCGCCATCACACTTGAGGAATTGTGGCTCAGTTGAGGAATAATACACATTTACCCATTGATTGAATACATATTCTCATCTCAGAAGAATTCCATATAAAACCTGGGAGGTTTGTCTGTCTTAATAACTCTAGATGTATTTCTGAAGAAAAATAAGAAGCAAAAGTTTTGAAATAGTGCTAAAATAAAATCATGTTACAATGACTACTGCATTATATTACAGGGTGAGTGTTATATTGACTACTGAATAACTTTTCTCTAAAATGAAACTAATTTAACTCCACCTTCAAGTCCGGAAAAGGAGCCTTGTACATCTTAGTGCTGAAGTCCAAATATTAAAGAACAGAGTTCACTTCAGTGGCTTATAATGCCATACCTCCATTAAATCTCGTTTCAGCAGTTGCCAACAGAAGAATACTACTTCTTTCTCCCTCAGGTGTTTTGCAGTAGTTCTTAAAAGGAGAAATATATCCACCTGTAATCTATTAATTCTACAGACATAATGGGGAAATCTGAAAATACATGAATATATCTTAGACTGAAGGAAAGAGCTTTTATTTATAGCTTCCCAATAATTACTCTATATGAGTGGTAACACTCTTTGGTCCTGATTTACTGAATGCTTCCACAAGGAATCCCTGCAAATAAAATAAATTCTTTGAAAAAAATACATTTACCATAAAATCTACTTGTCATTCTTTTCCCTGTTGAGATTTTTCTTTTTTTTTTTTTTTCACATTCTTATGTCCACATGCATACAATTGTATCGATAACGTACGACTTTTGACTGGCAAATATTTTATATGATAGGCTAATTATAAAATAATTTGTACAAGTACAGGAAATGTTTATGTAGAAGTCTAATTTACAGAATTAAGGCTTTCAATGAATGTCTATATGTAGATAGAGAAATGAAAACACAGAAAATCCACTGAACATAGGATATGTTCAGTTTTGGTCAATTGCGATAGAATATGAGAAATTAAAGGTTCAGAAAAGGCAGCAAAAAAATATATGAATGCAAGCAGATAAATACCTGTGGTGGGTTTACCTTGGNCTTATAATATTGTATTGTATAAAAGGGGCATCCTGGCACAAGAAAATTCTAAAAATAGAAAGATTACTTTAGAAGAGCTAAATCTGGACATAAACTAGTAGAAAAAAAAAAATTAGTCTAGCACCAGAAAACTAGTCACATTAGGAAAGCTGGAAACTAAGGCCAACAAAACTAAGTAGTAAAAACAAAATAATAACCGTGAGTATGTTGAAAATAGATGCACATTCACTGGAGTCTGCAAAGAGCATGAAAAAAATATTGGGAAGGTGTGAATTGCTCCATTCATCTAATATGATAACTCTGAAACCTATCCGTAGTAATCTAAAGATACCATCCTGAAACTGATACCTTATATAAAGCTCAATATCATTAACTCTCCTTGCAAGACAGGTGGCTTGAATACAAAAACTATTAACTGAGTATTATTTTATCAGAATTCTAGGTCTAATTAATTTATTTTAAAATCCTAAATGTAAGCCAATAATCACCCATGGTTTTTTCCCAATCTTTCAAAGCCTTATAATGGTTACAACTAATTTTTTTGTCAAATAAAATTATTTTAATACTTCACAATTTAGAATGAGGGGCACAAGTTAAAATAAACAGAAATCAAATTTAGTAGTACATTGACTACTCCAAAGATGTTCTTTTTCATGTTTCACTTCAAAACCTCTGCTTTCCCCTATTTTTATGGAATGAATGTAAAATGTCCAGATTTGTTATAGTATATATAGTTAAATCCATGGGCCTGATCACAGAACTGAATTCATTCGCAAAGAATATATGTGCCTTTTCCTACCACTTACCAATGTTAACTTTGTAATATTAACATCATTACTTATTTCTGTTCTTTGTCTTACAAGGTATGAGTCTGAAAATAATGTAGAAATAAGAATGCAACTTGGATGCCCAATGCTGTTGGGCTTCATCATAAGTAATTAACAGTATTGCAAAAATACACATTTACTGTAAAGCTCTAGCTTTAAATCTTGGAGAGAATTACCTTATCTTTAAGAATTCTGCAACAAATTGGCATTTGGTTCACTTAAGTAAATTTATCATTGCAGGGAGCTATTAAGAGCTAAGGAGGGATTGAACATACCAAATAGATTTGTTAAATTTGAAGTGTTTAGACTTGTTATTTCAAAGAATCAACAGAAACAAGGCCCTGAGAAGGAAACTTTGCCAGTAACTGGCCAAACATTACCTGGCATGACAGGAAATCAGTTTGTGGAAACAAGCCAACTTCTAAAGCTTTCATCAGCTGTTTTAATCACCAAAGATTATTATTCCAACTTTAAGAAGCTTATGTGATTTATCTCCATGGGTTTGACAAAAGAAAGTCAGCAGTCATTCTGAGAGAGGTACTACTGTTGTGCTCTGTGATATTTTAGACTGTCAGGAAGTAGTACAATGTACATGATACACTCTGTGTAATCCTTACATTCCTGATTGTATAAGCCACAACAGAAAAGCTCTATGGGATGACGACTACATGCTTAAGTGTGAAATTGCACATAATGCAGGACCACTGTTCCCCTTTTCTTTCCTCCATAATGTAATTACTTGTTATGGAAATGCAGAAGAATCTATGACTGAAAGAGAAAGGTTCATTCTTCCTCTTAGAAAGGTTACAAGAAAGTCATGTCTTCTCAGTAGACCATTTGTTCCTGTTTTGAAGGGGCTAATGTAGAGAAGTATTTCTTTAAGAAGCTTGTAACAAAAATAATTGATGGACTTCTGCTATAAATACCTTAGATTATGTGAAATACGTTTATCATGACAGAGACCACATGTCAACCACAGATATTGTGCAGATCTGAAAATACAGGATGATCACAATTCCTTTAGCAACTGGCTCAACTCTGCCCTGACAGACTCTCCAGCTTCCATTTCCCAGAGTTCTTGGAAGGATGAGAGTGCCTTCTCCTGAAATAGCAAGGCTCCTTCTTGCCCTAGTGAAGTGGTACTAACCACGGTGGTAAAGCCACTGACTCAGAGGATGTGGCAGTATCCTTCACTTGCTATCACTTTTATTCTCAAGGCAAGCAGTGATCTCCTTTGTTAGAGAATAAATTCCATAGAATACTAGATTTTCCATAATATGTATAATACATTTTACAAAGTGAAAAACAAGTGAAAAGGAAGTACCCCACGTAAGACCTAGTCTCACTATCAAATTTATAGTCCTACAATACAACACTTTTATAACACTGAACTCCATGGAAAAAAAATATATTGACTTCATGGCAGTCACAAGTTGTCCCTGTGAGATCTCTTTGACATTTTCTTTCTGAGCCATTAAACCTAGCCCATTAACTTCCAGCAACGTAGAGGATGAACTTGTCCAAATTCATATGCAAGCAATGCCACTGATTTAAGAGTATGGTCTGATGGAGATTTCAGAAAAACACTCTGATCTTGAATAGGACCATTTCAAAGCTTCAGTTTTGGAAAGATTCTGGGAATCCTTGGTAAGATACCCAATAGTAAATTTTAGAACGAAACTGATTCTGAGGGGTTTTGTAAATGGTAAAGTATTGAGTACTATCTGACATCTGTAATTTAAAATTTGGAATCATTGGATTCAGATTCAAACTGATGCAAGACATTAAAGGAAACAGAGAGTGGATAAAATAAGCACTTTTATTCAAGAAGATAGATGCCTTGGCCTTCCATATTAACCATTCTTATATCAAAAGCTTACTTAGGGTTGTATGTCATATGAGACCAAGAATGGTTTCTGATTTCCTTCATTAAAAGGTCCACCATTTACACTAATTACCAAGTAGGCAATTGTCAAGAAGATGCCTCCTCATGCTACTCATTTATTATTAATAGAAGATGTAGGGGCAGACATTTTTGACACCCTCCCAGAAGACATATTTAGGTTACATAGATCACAAGACAACTACTAATGAGTTTCTTGTACTTTTTGTCTCTGCAAGGGAAACATCACTGCTAGGCAGTGATATAAGATTTAAAGCTGTCATAATAAACAGTGGAAATGGGAAACTGATGAAACTAGCTAAAAATTCCTTACTTTCTTCAGACTCCCTACTTCCACAAAATATTGTAGTTTTCTCATTTTTATTTTACGGTATCCTTTCTCATGAAGAAGTTGCCAGTTTTACACATACAAAAAAAAAATCACTAGTTACAGACAAGTTCTATGAACCATTAATTTTTATGGAAGTGCATTCATCTCTCACTACCACAATTGTATTTCTTGTCTGGCTACAGGGAGAAGACACTGACAATTTTATGGTCAGGACAAGATTTACAGCTTCTAATGGCTCACGACATGATTCACAGCTTCTAATGAGACAGTTTGTGAACTAACAAAGAAAGGTTGAAGTCTGAAAAGCCACTGCACCACAGAGTAAAGTTGCTATAGAAATATGTGTAGAAGAAGAAAGTCCTATGGTCTTTCTATTAGCCTTCACTCCTTCCCTCATTTTTATAGAACATGTTTTGATAAATGTATGGAACAAAAAACATAGACACAACTTCCAAGTACTTTGTAGATACATTAACTCAGCAACTCTACAAAGCCATATCACCATTCCCACATCCTTCCTACAGGCCTACCAGTAAAACACAGACTTTAGTAGTAACCTCCCTTAAAGTCCAGGTCTACCAGCACTGAGAACATCCCATCCTCCTTCACAGCCTAGAAAACAGATAACTCTTGCATCATGTTCTGCCAGATCAAATAGCCAACTGAACACCAGAGCAACAGGAACACACAAAAAGAGCAGCCTGTCAACACCTCACCCCTTTCAAGCTGAAGTGTCTGCGGATAAAACTCATAACTGAGGAAACAGCACACAACAAAAATTAAAAAAACTTCACATCAGACCATTGAGACTCAGGCTGTTTAAGAGACTAACAGCAGAAGCAGGAACAGCTTAACTGGGACTACACGATAGTCAGAGAACTATCTGCAGTTTGGACTGGACTTTCACTCTGTGTTGAGTATTTGGCATCTCCCTCTTTGACAGTCTCTTCTTTTCAATTTCACTCACACCCTTTCATCTTCTCTTGCCCTACTCTGTTTCCTTCCATTCCTCAAGCATATTTTCACATTTATTTTACCTTATTACAAATCTACTTACCTACAAAAAAAATAAAAATCAAGGAATTATCCAAGCTGATGTTTTCTACCATGTATTATCACTCTACCTGTCTTAAACTGCATAAATCTTAACAACCAATTTTACAACTTCCTTGAAATGAGATTGCCTTTATTATTTTACACTTGTCAGGTATCTGCCAGAAAAAGTATAAAAACAATACTAGAAAAGTGGTAATTAAGGGCATCAAGGACTTAAAATTAACACACATTATTTTAAAGAATTACAAAATTTTGCCCATGTGTGACAAAAAAGTGAGCAAAACAGAAACTCTAAAACACTATCCTCAAAAATTCATTATTATATGGACTGATGCATTTTGAGATGCTTCCATTTCACAGGTAATATAAAGGCCTGGTAGCATGTATTGTATATGCAGTGACTCCCAGGGGACATCTGCAAGCACAGGTGGTCTGTTTCTCACTGTCTGACATTGTTTCTGTGGCTCTTTTGGCCATTTCTGCATGATAATATTTTGAATTCTGTACATACCATCATTCAGACAGATGGTGATATTATATCTACTATAATTCAAGGATATTTCTCATGGGCAGCAGAGACAGGATTCATAAGGAAATGCAAATAAATACATGTATGCATTCACAATTACAGTATGTTAAAATCATTGCTAAATTTAAAAATTCATCATTCAATACAAGTTCTTCAGTACCTAGAGTCCTTTGCATAGCATGCAGAGAGACATTTTATGGTTACTACAATTATTATTTGCATTCAAATATGTACTAGATCTCTCACCAGGAAAAAAAAAACAACGTATGAATGCAGTCCCTACTCTAAGGAATTCAAAACAAGGCACTATTGTAATTTAGAAGAAATTATGCAGCACAAAGGATTGCTGAAGGAAACTATAAGAGAATCACATGGTTTCACAATAAATATCATCATCATTGTTCCATCAGAAATTATAATACAATGAGAGTAGGTTGGAACAACATAGGTTTAAACGTTTTCAATTTGAAGAACATATTTAGTTTTGCCTGCCTTTGGAGCTGTTGAAATATTTTATTTCTTCTTCTCTGTCCATTCCCTCCTCCGGTTTAATGCCCTTTCATAAGGTGTTGTAACACTCATCCTACACAGGAAGTCCAGCCTCATGATGACAGCTACAAAACTGATAGCCCTTCCATGTTCCAACTGCATGAAAACAACTCCCTCTGCAACAAACTACAGTGTGAGGTGAAGCAGTGTGTACAAAAATGTGCCCACACCAACAGGCAGGAACTGCAAAGGTAAGTGTGACAATTCATCTCAGCTTCTTCTTTTTCAAATTGTTTACCAAATATTATAGTCACCTATCACAGAATTTCTATATGTACACCTTAGAAAATGTGAAAAAAAAGGAATGCAAATTTGTAAATGTTATTTCTAAATGTCTTTGTGTTTAGACAGTGAAAGAAAAAACTTTTCATGAGGAGGCATATCCTCCTATTCATAGTTAAATCTGTGTAAATCTATCCTAAAGCCACTGCTTTAACAGAAATTCTTAACAATTTACAGAATCTGTCATAATCTGTTGTTATGCATTTTCCTGAAAAACCTTCCTACAGGTTCAAACTTCAGCTTCAAATTACAATTGAGAACTCCTGGGGGAAAAAAATATATATATACAACTGAGCAGCAGTAGCCCTCAGTAGTTTTTACACAATCATTACAATTACCATAAAGTTTGAAAGGCTTGAGGACATAAGGAGAGCGGAAGAACAGCAAAGCTGCCATCATCTGTGGTGAATGGCAGGTGCAAAAGTCAGATCCCCACCTTTGAATTCTCCTAGTATTGCAGTTAGATGCCTAGTTGTTATTCACCACCCCTTTGTGTCACCTTCTTTCACTACAACTGTAAGGAAGTCTGAAATACAGTTACAACCTAAGAATACATTTTGGAACAAAGAAAAAAATGAAAAATTACTGGTTTCCATTTAACATGACAGTATAAATGTAAACTTCAGCCAATTAACAACATTTATTCTAAGTCTTATTTTTAAATTGTATAAGGTCTAGAAATAAGTAATTAAATTGTGCCGACATGTGGTTTATCTTCTGTTTAACAGAATCTGTGTGAGATAGTTTGAGCACAAATTCACGCACAAAGAGAATTTTAATTTATATTTTTGGTATATTAAATCTTGGTAAGTTTTCACATATACACCAATGTATGATGCATTGTGTTCTCTACTTTAGCATCTGATCTCTCACAACTACAATCATCTAGGATTACCATTAAACATGTACATGTTTTTAAAGGAGGCTAATCTTACTTCAGTTTGAAGTAGATAGGGTCAGACATTAAAGTCTGCATGAATAGTCCATTTCCTATTAGGCCTCGTGCAAGCTACCTGTCCTCTGAGGCTCCGATTTTGCAGCTGTCATCTTTCCCAGCGTCCGGGCAATGAAGGAATCTTTTGTTCTACTGAAAAGTGGTGCGTTGTTCCCTGCTCAGGTGCCCAGAACAAAACGTATAAGGCAATACAATGAGCTTCTCTCCAGACTGGCTTAAGTGGTTTTTTTTTTTCTTTATGGAAGACTTTTCAGTGAATGAAACATTCCTTGTGCAGGCTAAGAAAAAATTGTAACTTTGTATTTATATTGAGATACATAGGAAAGATTTCAAAATACTTTTAAATGGCATTAAGTGTCTAAACCAAATCTAGTCTCCTTACAAACAGTTACAACAGTAAATGAGATGGTTTTATTTGGCTTGAGCTATCTCCATGCTTTGTTTATTTCAACAACATCCAGATTATTTCCAGATATTTACAAAACACTGTACAGCTGCTCTTATTTATTCAGGTTGCTAATGAAAAATCCCTACCCTGTGAGTTTCCCTTGGCTTGATCCCCCTGAATTGCTAGAGGAAAGCTCTTCAGAATTATTTTTGCCTATTTTGTATACTTTTTTTAATCTATCCCATTATAGAAAGGGACTGCCTCATCACCTCTAATACACATTAAGTTCATTTAAAAAAAAAAAAGAATTACAAAGGCCAATCAATTGACTGTGGAAGAAATTCCCTGTGAAACACATTGTCTGATTTATTTTTTTATATTCTCAGATTTATGTTCAGATCTCTACAACAAGATTTCACAAGTTAGGCAGAACCTGCTAGAAACAGAGATTTCTCTGCTATGAGGAGCAACTTTCTTCGTTCCCAAGGGTAAGAAAATGTCAACGCAGAGGTGTAGTAGGTGAATAAAAGAGATCAAGGAGGTGAGAACCTGTAACTTATGCAAAAACTGACAGAGTCTGTTAGCATTTTTGTTTGCATTGGGAATGCACTTTCAGTCCAAGTCTCACAATATTCCTGTTAACATTTTTTGGTTCACACCAAAGAGCTGTCTCAGACCACACAAAATGGATCCCTATAGATGAAACTAAACCAGGAGATGTGCGTCTTGCTAATGCCAACATAAACCTGGGTCAGGGTGCTCCCATCGCTAATTGGCATATAGACGAGGGGACCAGACTAAAGGTAGTTTGAAATAAAACCACCAAAACATACACCGCACAGGTTCTGGGTCCTCAGAATCAATTGGTTTTCTTTCCAGATCTGTTTATATTCTGCTTCATCGCTTGTTAACATAGACATAGTGTGAGAGAAGCAGACAATAAATAGGCCTTACTAGATCAAGGGTGCTTGCTGGGCAGCAAAAGGTGTTGCACAGCATTTGATGAAGCTGAAAAGGCCACCAAACTGGCTGAAACAGAAACCCACCACCTGTCAAAAATACAGTTGTCGGGACGAGAGTTAAGGATAAACCACCTTTAGTTCTATTCTGTCTGACGGTTCCCTTTTATTGAAAGAATCAACTATTCTTCTTCTCATTTTAATAAAAACTGTCTCCTCTAAAGAAAACTCTGAGGCTTTTAAAATCAGAACTCACTATAAAGCAAAGATTTATGCACACCCACCTGCAGATGTTCTGGAAGTATTGAGGTTGCTGCCATTTTGCCAGAAGACACATGAGCTAGGACCAGCTTATTGTATGAAAGTGGCTTAAAGCTCTTTATCTCATTTACACCTTACTGAGGTCCAGCCATGCAGGTGTGTATGGTCCGAATTAAAGGGCATAGGACTCAAAAGCACTTGTGACATAAGTTCTGGTTAAGCATAAGCTATCAACAGGGATCCTAACTACTAAACAGGGTGAAGTAAATTATGTTTAGTGAATATACTCTGCATATAATATTAAACTCTTTCTTAATCAGGAGAATATGGTGAAGTGGTCTTAAAGGTTATTACATGCATTTCTTAGCTGCAGGCTGATTGTAAGTTCTTACTTGTCACTGCTTTTCCCATTTTGTACTAGAAGATGATACAATGGATGATGTGTAAATCTATGGGTTCAGACCAGCACTATACTCGTCTTTACCTCAATCACATGAAAAACAGAAGGATAGATGTAGGTCATTAGGTAATTAAGCCCAAAGCTTACTGATAGCAGCATTTAATATTTGATATATTTTCATCCTGACAAGGTAGAGAGGTTATAAATTGTGGTTACCATGAATGCACCTTTTGAGAGACATTTTTTCAATTTATAACTAACTTCCTTTACCAGCAAATATAGATCGAATTTGTAAAACTCTCACAGTTCTGTGAAGCAATAAATGGTTCTTGCATTTGCTATATTGATAAAAATGCTTAGAAAAGCAGTACTTACTCAAACCCTGCTAAGGAGTCTTCTGTGGTGCATTTCAGTAATGTACAGTCTCTGTGAAGAATCTTCCTAAGAACATTCCTGTATTACCCTGCTGTTACCATGTAGTTACAGGTACAAGGTTTTTGTTTGCGCGACATCTCTTTTCTATCCACTTTCTGTTCTTGTCCCCAAAACTGGCTACCAGTGCAAACTACAGCATAATTTTCATCCTTGGCTGCTGGTTTTTTGCCCCAGCTTGCAAACTGCTTATTGTTGGATTTCCTCACTTTTAATATCTGGCCTAGAGGTTCTCAGAAGGTTTGCTATATCAGTTAGGGGATTTTTCTTTTAACTCATAGAATACTAACAGTAACAAACCCTTCTAATTAATTCCCACATTAAATATTTCAGATCATCAATTTGGTACAGTTTATTAAAATACTGGAAATATAGAGCTGGCAAGATCAGCAGTCACACATGAAAGTGGTAGGTGGAAGAAAAGTTCTCTTCCAGCTTCTCAGAAAGTCAATCATTTACTAATAGAGTTCAGAAGGAAACTTCCAGTAAGCACAGGCTTTTCTGTAATCCTGCCTGACAGTGTTTCTTTTGTAATTTGCCATCTGAATAAATGAAACAGCTCCTAATGAAAGAAGTGTTTTTCCTCTTTGTACTTGACTGTTATATATTTGCAAGGTGAAAAACAAACTGGTTAGACTGTCACCTCTGGAGTACTTTATTTTCACTGCAATTCTAGGGAACAAGATGTAGAAAGACAAATTTGTCTTCTCCTGATTAGGAGCAGCAAACTTACATCTATGCTCAACAGACTGCTGAACAAATCGAGTCTGTAAAGTGAGGTATGAGAAGCAATCTTTTCCTTGTAATTTTGGCTGTCACAGAGTGCAGTTTCAGACTAGGTGAAATCCAATCTAATGTCCACCAAAAGGGGCAGAGAGCTCTACTCCTCATTTCTGCCTCCACCTGTGTGCTGTAGCCCATCCATTTGCATTAATGATTGTGTGACTTCAGGACGTCTCAGCTCAACCAACAGATTTGATAGAAAACTAAACTGAAGAAGAAAAGGTTTGTTTCCTGTCAGATCAGCAAATGGAACTAATTCATCCAATGAACATACGAATTAATGTGTTGGTATTAATACAGACAGCAAACTTCAAAGGTGTGCACTTTAAAAACTGCTGTAAAGAGTGAGATGGGAACATGTAGCTAGCAATAAGGACAAGATAGAAACATTCTGTTTGAAGAGTAGCAGATAAAAAATAGACATTTGGGGATTGTTCAGGATGCTTTTAGTGAAAAGTTGCCATCACAATGAATTTATATTCTCAATGTGCAAAGAAATGCAAATAAAACTTTCATTATCTTTCTGTACTTGTTTAGATAATGCATTTCAGAATAGATAGTAAGGCAATCTAACAAAATGTTTTTTAAAGCTGCTTGTACTTTAATCAGTGATGGTTACAAGAATTGCTCTTGTGATTTCTTAGGTTGCTTGTAACATATTTGAATAAGAAAGGCACTGTTGACTGTGATGTTTGAAAGAAAAGCTCTGTTCATCAAACCCATTAATTATTCCAAGAAATGTAATAATTGCTCCACAGACACAGAAAAGTAATTGATGTAAAGTTCAGGAAATTACCACAGTTTATTATCTCTTTATTTTTCATTAATATTTTGCATTACTTTTGTCTTTCAACAACTGAATACTCCAAAATAGATTCAACATTTTGCACTCATAAAACAAGGCATGCATTTCCAAACAATTTTTTCACCTTGCTTTTTATTTCTTGACATCTTGAAATTATTTTTCAGTGCTAGGGAGGGCAATTGAGACACTGCTTTAAATTTAACTTGCAGCCAGATAAACTGCTGTTTACATGTACATCCCCAAAATAGTTTAGCTCTTAGTTCTCCAAAGGTTTCCATTACCAACAAGTGACTAACTTTGTTCAGGTAAACACAAATGTCAGCTTTCAATATGAAATCAAGCACAACAGAAATGAGATGAGAAATATATAACACATACCAAATCTGTATTTTAATTAGTTCTTTTGCAAACATCTGCATATATTTGCCACTAAATTATTGTTGAATGATAGTTTTTCAAGGACAATTAGTACTCTTCAAGAACACTCTTTAGCAAAAGGAACAGAATTAGAGCGTGTACTAGACTTTTTTCCATCCTTCACACTGAAACTCAATTTGATATGATGAGGATTTTAAGTAACTTGAAACTACATTCATATTATCAGTCATTTCAATATAATTTTTACACAGTCAAAATTTTAATAGCCTTACTTTTACTTCTCCATGATTTTTAACTCACATCATTTGTGCTTTGCAAGTACTTCTCCCAGTAACATCCTTCTGCAAGTCATCCTTTATAAGCCTAACATGCCATTCAATGACATTTGACAAGATGGTTATCAAACACTTAAAGGTCAATTCTAGGTACTTCAGAATATTAACTTCCACTAGAAATATGCACATTTTTAAAATCAAAGTACAGGTTTTTTCAACTATTGTTTCTCTCCACTGAGGAAAAATATTTTTAAAGATACTTATTTATATTTGTTAAGAACCATAAACCCTAAATTCTATACAAGTTAGAACAGAAATGCCACTTCCATTAGACTATTCCTACATCCTTAGAAGCTTTTAGTTATGAAAAGATATGGGAAGATAAATATTAGTATGACTTTAGTTTACAGAACAAAAATGTCAGATTTCAGCCCACTAACGAAGCAAAAAGTAGACAGATTGTATTCCAATTTGTATTCCAATTACATTTTCTAGCTTTATCTCTGATCATTTGTGCTAAATCTGTAATTTGAAGGTTAGACCCCTGGGCAAAAGCATATTCCAGTCATCTCTGACATGGCCGCATGAACATCGTTCTGTATTTTGCAATCTTCAGGTAACAAACTTTGGCCTTCCAGGCTAAAAGGCTCAGGAGCATTCAGAGCTGTGTGCATCAATCTCTGTACATGGAACTATAGAAGAAAGTCTTCGTAGGAAAAGCTACATTTGCGTAGTCAATACAGAGAGGACACAACATATCCTGACCACTTAGTTTCTTTTATTCATTTTACTAACAAACTGGACTTTTAAATAATGTACAATCTTTGGGACTAATCATTCTCCTTGTTTGCTTCTTCAACTTGCATGAACAATCACTTTTCTACAAGAAGCAGGTTACAAGAAAACGAAATACTATTGAAATGGTTACCATTTGGCTAAGCTTTAGTATTTCAGACCACCTTGCAGGCTGCTTTCCTCTAAAGAGACATATACAGAAATCTATTGAAGATTTACAATAATCAGTGGAAGAGTTTTGAGGTTAGCAAGTTTTTCTGTTACCCTATCAACTTGTAATTTGCCTCCATTTCAAATGGTGGCTGGTAAATTTTGTGCATCTCAACAGTTTTGCACCACCAGGGCTTTAGCTTAAGCTGGTCTATTTTCTAACTGGCTAAACATCCTTCTTTGATTTCTGTGAGGTCCTGTCAGGTGGAAGTTCTCTTAAATCCTTCAGTTTCTTTGGGCTCTGTTTGGTTTCACAAAAGCATCCCCAGTAACTGCACACACCCATTCCCTACTGGGGTTTTTTTTTCAGAGAAATACCTGATGAGTTAAACGTCAAATGAGTGGAGGTAAAAGGTAGCCAAACAAATAGCATACCTCTACTATGTAATTTAATACTTGCCATAAAGAAAATGTTAAGCCTTCTTGAAAATACAAAGATGTAAAAATAACTTTCACTCACAAATACTCAAAAAAACCCATTGTTTTTATTGTGGTAGTAGTAATATAAAGAAAGAAGTTTTGCTTTATTTTTCTAAGCTCAGGAAAATCTACCAGAGGAACCAGCTAAAGTAACCTGTTATACTGTTTGGGGGATTTTTCACCTCAAGATCTCTTACTCCATTTTTTGTACAATAAGTTTGCAGATGCAAGACTGCATTAAAGAGTTTATTAGCTTTAAAATTACAGTTTATAATCTACTGTATTATTGCCATTGGAATCTTACTTTTCCCCCACATTCTAATTTTCTCATTCTATCTAGGTTTTGGTGATATTTTTACACATACTATTGCCACATAGATTGTAGAATCATAGAATGTTTTAGGCTGGAAGGGATCACCAGAGGTCATCTGATCCAACCTCCCTACACAAGTAGGGACAGCTCTACTTAGGTCAGGCTGCTCAGAGACCCATCAAGCCTGACCTTGAATGACTCCAGGGATGGGGCCTCCACCACCTCCCTGGGCAGCCCATTCCACTGATCTATCACCCTCATGTTAAAGAACGTTTTCCTAATATCCAGCCTAAATCTATCCTTTCCTAGCTTAAAACCATTACTTCTGGTCCTATCGCTAAAAACCCTTTTGAATAGACCTTCCCCCGCCTTCCTGTAGGTCACATTCAGGTACTGGAAGTTCACTATAAGGTCCCCTCAGAGCCTTCTCTTCTCCAGGCTGAACAGCTCCAACTCTCTCAGCCTGTCTTCATATGAGAGATGCTCCATTCCCCTGATCATTTTGGTGGCCCTCTTCTGGACA
>VYZX01033537.1:0-11423 GCA_013401335.1 Brachypteracias leptosomus
CTCAACCCTCCAGGCCCCACGTTCTGGCTCCAAAAACGCTGTGTTGGTTTAAACCCTGCCGGGACTGGACACCATGTGGTCGCTGCCCCCCAACCCCCCAGACGGGAACGGGAGAGGTAACAAAATACAAACCCTGCGGGTTGAGATAAGGAGAATTTAATTCAGCAATGCAAAAGCAACAATCACAGCAACAGTAACAGCAACAGGGATAACAACGTACAAAACAAGTGGTATAAAGGTACAGACAGCGAGGATACAGCTACAGACACAGGCCAAGACAACCCGGGTGAGACAAAGCCTCAAAGACAAAACTGCTCTGCCTGCGCCTCCTGTACCGGACATGACATCAGCATGGTATCGAATAGCAACTCCTGGGGAAAATTAACCCTATCCTGGCCAAACCAGGACACTGGTGGATATGTAAACTCCTGACAACTTCATTTCCATGAATAAAGAAGATTCTTATGTTACAAAAATCTTAGTTAAAACCCCTTTCTATATGTCTTTCTTGGAGGTTGATAGATTGTCTATAATTTTTAATCAAACCAAGGATGCAACTTACTTTTCTGGAAAATAAAATTATAGCAGGTTTTTGTATTCATCCTCTAAAGACTACTTTATGACTGCAATTACCTCTTCAATTATACCCATAGATGAAGCATTAGATACACATTTAGAAAATTAAACTAAAAGAAATGCTTAACCTTAACATAAATAGAATAGATATACACATTTTAGAAGGAGGGAAGCAGCAATTTTTTAGAAGTGCTTATTGGTCAGATCATTAGCTGTAACAAACCTAGGCATTAGGATATACATTTTGTTTTAATTTGATGCATTTCTTTTTCCATATATAATTATAATTTCTCAAGTGTCTTATTCAGCAAAATATTTCTTTTTAAACTATTGATGTCTATTTTATTAAATTTTCAAGTTTAAATACACCCAGATAATACTTGTAAGTACTCTAAAGGAAACTTTACACTCCGTGAAAATTTGCTTTCCCTTTTTCTGAAGTTGAAGGCATTTTGTTAACTCAACCATATTTGGGTTTGCTTGCTGTCAAGTGATTTCACTTAAGATTATACATAAAGTTTACACAGTTCACAAAGAATTACAAAAAATAAAAAGAGGTTATTTAACTTTTTTCATTGATAGCTTTGTGCATGATAACCCTCTGAGTGCTGTCAGTTTAACTGCTTTTATTTTTATTGGTTTAGAACTGAATAAGATTTTAGAGAACATAATAAACTGACAGATATGTGAGGAAAAATATAGTAGCTCTGTCAGGAGAAACAAGGACAAGTACCTAAGGAGTAATTTTATCCTTTTTTCTAATTTTCCTCATCTCAGGCTGTGTATTTCCTTTAAAACATGCTCAGTTTAAAGGAAATTGAAACTTTGCAGTCCGTTTAAAGCAAAATGCATAGACAGGAAGTAAGAAAAAGACAGATAATCTCATAGACTATAGTCAACTTATTGTAGTCATCAATACATGATCCATAAGTTGAACTTTTTTTTTTTTTTTCTACCAGAGTATTGAAAGGATGCCATCTAATACTCCCTGTAATCTAGGTTAATGAAAACTTCACCTTTTTTACCTACAAAAGAGAAACATGATGAATTTATTAAGCTTCTATACTTTTTGGAGTGTAACATGGAGGAACATATTTTATTTTGTAGTCACCATCTTGCATTTTTCTTTGGTGAAAGAATTATTAATCTGATGGACACATAGAAGTCTTTTCTGAAGTTAAAAACATTTATGTAAACTCAAGGATTGAATGTGTAGAGATGCTTTATGTACTTCTCTAAGTACCAAGTTTATACTAGAGCTAGCAACTCTACATGAGCAAAGAATTCTGAAATCAGTCTAAGAATAATTATAAAGACTAAAAATAACAAATTTAATAATTTAAAGGAGTAACCACTAACAATGCAAGACAAATACATGGGAAAATATAAATGTGTTAGCTCAAAAGAGAAATACTCTTTGATTTATTAACTATGTGTTACTTCCATCAGCCTTGCACTAGTATAAAGACTTCTTGTATTTTCACTGTTCTTGTTGATAAATTCACCACCTGCAAGGAAAGTATCCATCTGAATCTGTTTTAGCCTTCCTTCTCTTGCCCTGAATGTGCAGATGGTTAGAATAACCTTTCAAATAAAAAAGCCATGTGCTCACTGCTTGACCACTGAATCCCGAGCTGACTGCCCTGTCTTGCTTTGCTTATGGCGACACTGATCAAGATTTTAGTTAACCTTCACCAGTGCTTTTGATCAGGAAGCCCTTCTGAAAAGCACTTCCAGTAAGTCCCAAGACATGCCCACGGGCAAGGTCAGCTCCCCAGGGCAATAACTGCTTCTGAAATATGTTAGGAAAAGAAAACTATTATTACAGAATGTAGGAGAGCTTGCCCAGCAGTGTTGTATTTGAAAATGTAACTTCTTGCCCATAAAATAAATTATCCAGAAAGGTTTCTGGATAATTTACAGATCCCCTTTTATGTAACATACAAACTTACATGCACTTCAGGGATGATTATTTTTCCATTTTTCTTTTAATCACTGTTAGAAATATATATCAAACAATACATCCACAGAGCAAAATATCTATGGTCTGCATCAAAAAGTCAGGAGCAACTAACATTATTGTACTAGTTTTACTATTAATACCTTCTTGATGGTTTCAATCTCTCATCTCTTAGAAAGCCAGACATAAAAACTTCATATCCTAGAATTATTATTCCAATCCATTTCAGGGGAACAAGTCCTGAATTACATTGGTGTAAGCTCCCAGGGTACATACAGGGGTTAACCCTCACTCCCCCAAATAGTGAAGAGCATAGCCTTATGAAAGTAGGCACCAACTTGTAATTATTCCATGTGACATTTTCTCATTATTATTAGTTTCTCATTATTCATAAATCCCTTTCAATGTTTCTTGAGTCTACATTGTTATTTTAAGAATCCAACTCACTGGCAAGTCACTCCCAGTATTCAGAGAAAGTGAGAATAGAAATGGATAGCACACAATAACATTATTTTCATATTCTCTTCTACTGTTTAAAGAACTGTGGCTAAGGACAATCTTTAGCTTTATAAATTCAAACCCCTTTTACAGTATTTGGAAGAAATCAGATAAAAAATAAAATTAGGGGGGTTTAATTTTCACTATGTATTTGAAAATATTACATTGGAGGAGATGCAATTGGACTGCATCTCCTGCTTATTGCATTAGAGAAGAAAATATGTGTAAGACAAACTAAATAAAAAATGTTCTGTGTAGAGGCAAATTGCACTGGTGGTTAAAGAGAAGAAATGTAGTAATGGTATTAACTTCCAGTTCTGTGAGTTTTTCCTGTCTTGTGGTCAACTCATTTACTTTGCCTGTGTCCGCCATTCAGGAGATAAGCTGTTCTAGACAGTATCCATCCTATACTGCATACCTGTATGCCTGTGTGTTTTTCCATTATTGCAATAAGTTCATTGTGTAATCTGGAATGTCCTGGAACTACTAAGATAAAAATAATAATATAGGCAGTTTGAATTTTCTATCAGACTATAGGCAATAAACCAAACAAACAGTATAACTCCAGAAAGAATGATATATTAAATAAGGAATACAGTGTCTAGGAAAATACATTGCTTAAATTGTTAAGCCATCGGATATACTAATCTCCTTAGCTCTGTATGTATATCAACTGTACTGCAAGCTATTTACATTTTACCAGATAGTTTGTGCTTCTATTGTAGCAATTTTTTAGAGAAATGATATGACTGACTACTCAGAATAAATATTATTTTTTTTAAAACTCAAATAGAATCTTGAATTGTTAAAGTATTGAATACATATTTAAAAATATTTTTTTCTTTGACCTTATGTTACTGACTATATCCTAAAGATATGTAGACATTTGACAGTCTATTATTACATATTGCTCTTACTATTTTCAACAAGGTTTTCTCATAGCTTTTAAGACACTTTTCCTGTTGTTGTAATCTATATAATTTTACATTATGTTGAAGCAATGCCATAAATTTTGATACACGTAATGTATTCACAAACTAACTCAATCAAGAATTTAAAGCAAGAAGAACTTTTTAAAAATTATACTCAAAAAAAGCAATTCTATGTAATATGCTTTGGTTTGTCATTGCCATAGCTCTATATGGGTGAGAGAGAGATTGACATCTATAATCTACATAAATAAAAAGGTAGTGGCCATTTGACTAACACTGTTCACTACACCTTATGCAGATGCAGCACTTTTAATACTGATTACTTAATTTCTTTTGATTGCTTTTGCTGAAATACTATCTTTTAATATAAGCTAATTAGATATTTACATAGGTTCTGATTACTCAACAATAAACTAGATTTTGCCATTTTGGTAAAAATAAATAAATAAATCAGTGTTAGATATTGCCTCAAACAGCAATAAGGAGAACTATCAGCAGGTACATTTTAAGACTTCTGAAGAAATTTTGCTGATTAATGATATTTGTAAAGTAAATGTAATTTTCAAAATATCTAATCAAATTACATGATCAGTTTATGCGTACAAACTCCATTCATGGGGAGGAATAACCCCATGCACTGGTATATCCTAGGGGCCATCCAGCTGGAAAGCAGCTTTGAAGAAGACGACCTGGAGACCTTAGTAGACATCAAGTTGAACATGAGCCAGCAATGTGCCCTTGCTGTAAGGAAGGCCACTGGTATACTGGTTGCATTAGGCAAAGCATTGTCAACAGGTTGAGGCAGGTGATTCTTCCCCCTCTCCTCAGCACTAGAGTGTCCAGGAAATAGCCATGAAGGTGATTAAGGGACTGGAGATCTCTCACATGAGGAAAGACTGAGAGAGCTGGGTCTGTTCAGTCTGCAGAAGAGAAGACTCAGAGTGGGATCTCACCCACATATATAAATGCCTAAAAAAGAGAGTGTCAAGAAGGCTCTTTCCAGTGCTGCCCAATGACAAGATAAGAGGCAGTGGGCACAAACTGATATTTGGAACACTCTTCCTGAATATCAGGAAACATGTTTTTACTGTGAGTGTGACTGGACCCTGATAGAGTTTGTCCAAAGTTGTTGAGGAATCTCCTTTCTTGGAGACATTCAAACGTCATCAGGACATGGTCCTGAGCAACTCTCTTTATGTGGCTCTGCTTGAGCAGGGATGTTGGACCAGATGATCTCTAAAGGTCCATTCCAATCTCAACTATTCTATGATTCTGTGAACTGAATATTTAGGAATTTTGTTTAGAAAGCCAAACAGGTACCTGCTCCCTGAATCAACATAAGTGCTTTTGGAAATCTTATACTGTCTGAAAAAGGATGTCTGACTTCTGGAAGCATGTTCTTAAGGCATTATGAGGTATTATTTTTTGCCTCATGTTGCTTTCTCTGGAGTAGAGCCAGATACTGTCTGACATTTGTCCCCTGGAGCAAGAGCCAACAGTTTTGAGTGAGAAGTCTCAGGTCTTAGCAGGAGTTGAGTAGCTAGCATGCTGTAAGGCTGTTGACCTAAGCCAATGAACAGAGATCATCATACACAGATTTCTTAAATAATACTTCTCACTAGATATACTCTACTTACTATGTTACATGCTCAGAAGAGGTTGCATTGCATAATTGCTCTGCCTCTACTGGTTGTCAGTTACAGTGACAGAGCTGTGCTCAGCTGAGGTATGTAGTTCCTAATTTTTTTTAAATTCATTTTCTCTAGAAATGACTTCAAACAGTGCACTAAAGGTCACATTGCTGTTTTTCTCTCCACTAGCAGCAGAAGAAATCACTAGCTCCTGCTCCTCCTTTGCACCTTTCGCCTTGTCTCCCTGGGCAGACCGGATGACTCTCAGCCACAGCCTGCACTGCAACCTCCCTGCTGACAGTCTATCAGGTCCTGTGTCTCCTTTCTGGGGTCTGAGTTGAAATTGCCAGCCTTGACTTCCTTATTATTTTTATTGAGCATGTAGTAACAAAAACTCTCCAGGCTAGGTATATCCATATGTGGCTGCTGTAGGTGATGGCTTTGCAGCATTATGTCCTGTAGAAACAGAAGTATTCACACCTCCTCCCAGCTTCCAGCTGGGATTAGAACTGCAGAGAAGTGCTATGTGAAGGATGATATTTAGTCAGGTAAAAAGGATCATGCTGTGCTTGGGAGAAACTGCACCAAAAATATTTGATAGGATGTCTTCCCAAGAATTCAGCCTATGGGCACTGCAATGCATACTGTCTGGTGGGAGGCAGCTTAGGAAGATGGAAATAGGACAGCCATGCTGGCTGACAGTGCATGGGAACACTCACAGACCAGACGTATTGTGAGCTGACTGATAGTACAACAACCACCTGATGAAAAAACAGCCTCTATAACAGCAACCTGATATGTTATTACAATTATTGACTCTCCACTAGTTACATGATTATGAGAATTGCACTGGTGCAAAAATTAAGGAAATTCTAGATGAAGTAAAAAAAGCTAGTGTGAAGAAATAAGACATGTTTATTGCAAATATATTTATTTTTTAAGGATATGACAGTATATTATAGAACCCTAAAGTGAATCTGGTAATGAAAAAGTGACTGTTAATCACTAGTAAGTGCCACACTGGGCTAGCAGGTGCTGCACCCAGGCAGTATTACTACCATAATATGCATTATTTGACTTATTTAAAAAACATTTCATTTCTCAAATGTAACATTTCCATTGAGGAGTACTGAATAGCAGGCATTTACTAACGCTTTCCTAATTAGATTCTAAGTAAATAGGCTTACTTGTTATCACACTTGTCAAGGCAACTCTAGACACTCAAAGATCTTACTGTTTCAGGGGACTTTAATTATTGCTATTATTTTGCCGAGAGAAAGTACATGCTAGATATTTCATGCTGTGCTTAATTTACAGATTGAAATACTTTATTGAGGCAAGCAGACAGCTAGATACCAGCTTGAAACTAAAATTACTGTTAACTTGTTTTTACAAAATAAAAAATTGGAAGGAGATGTGCTTGATAGATAACATGATCCAAAATAAACGCTTCATATGAATTGAAAGTAGCTGCACAAGACTATAATAAAAACAAATTTTCAGGACTTTTATAAAAACAGTTTTATCAACAAAGAAAATTCCTGGTTTATGTTCTCCTTCTTCTCTATGAATTTTGTCCTTTTATTCCCACTAAGTGTTCTGGGAAGAAATAATAAATCCATCACAGTATGTCTGTAAAAAACAAATGAACTTTATCAATGTGTAATGTAAAGGAATATACAACACACTTAAAAAATCTTATTCTATACTTATCTGTCACTTTCTAGGAAGATTTATCTGTAAGACACCTGAAACAGCACTTTTATATTTATAACAGGAATTAATGAAAAATTACTTTGATTCAAAAATGCAGATATTATGAACTTGAACATCAAAGAGACAAAATCATAGCAACACAACAAGTATGAGTTGATTGTTTACAGGTCATGACACTAACCAATTCATTGAAATATTAATTTCATGGGGAGATTTTGCTGAGCAAGAATATGTCCCTTTATACTTTGCAGTAAACCCACAGTAACCGGTAAAGGACTGCCTGACCATATCCGTTAGTATCAAATTGCTTTGCTGGTAACATTTTTTAATTTCCATGGTAAGAGGACCATGACTGAATGATTACTCTTTGTGAGATAGTGTAAACCTCTATTTCTAGTACTAAATTCCCACTAATAGATGTAGTGGGGAAAAAAAAGTTATACCTTATAAGGAGTGTTTACTAATATTTTCAATTAGAAAATAAAAAGGCTATGTCTTGGGGCTGCAACTATGGGAAAATTCTGGATGTCTTCTTTCTGACTATAGTTCTTAAAATTAAAAACCCCCAAAACATAGATGAATAATTTGTTCACAATCACTATGTGATTAAGCTAAAAGCAACAAGCCCCTCTTTGTTTATCAAGGGATGTGTGTGTGTAATGAAAAAAAACCCCAAAACCTCAAACAAAGAATGAACTCAAACCACAAGCCACTACATGTTTATGTTTAGATTTGCAACTTCATATGGAACATATGTGTTAATAAATACACAATATTCTTTTATTTAGATAAGGAGTATTTATGTGTGATAGATTTAAATGTATTAAAACATAGTAAGTTTTTTCATCTTGTCATCTAAAAAATAAAATATAGTAAGCCTAGCAATGGTGGTTAGAAGAGTAGCTCTAGTAGTTTAGTTAGTGGTAACTAAAAATAGAAGCAAATAAGATTAATGAAGCATCTGAAGCTGCAAAGAGGGAACATAGAATTTCACTTGCAATATATACATGTGATGTTTCCTTTCAGGTAATCAATTAGCAAGACACATTTTGTAATAATGTAGATATGTTGTTATAATCCATATTTTGTGTTTATTTATAAGACATCTATCTTGTTTACTCCAACTATTACCTACATAGATGAAAATGTTCGGGACTCTAATTTGCTGGTAAAAGAAGACATGAAATCAAATCTGTACTACATCTAGTAGCCCAAGGTCTGTTTTTCTTCTCTTTATTCATGTGTCACTCTTATCTTTATGCATAAAAGAACTAGAAAATGCTATTATTTCTGATTGAAAGAAGAAGGACCATCTCCTGAAATAAATGTATTAAAACTAATACAGATAATTAATGTTACTTACCATAACATTATTTGCTAAATAAAAGATAGAATCTCATTTCTATTATGATGTTGCCCATTTATATAAAGGCTTCTGTCTTCAAAGGCCTTCACAAATATTAATAAAGCAACCTAGTCAAAACTTCATTATTTTCTCCCTATTGTACAATTGGTGTGTAAAGAATAACGGCTTTTTTCAAGGCTGTACACTTAAGAGTGGGATAGATATTCTTGGGTTTCTCAGAGCTCAATCCACACACTTTTATTATTGGGTAAGTGTGCTGAATGTATGTTAATTACTTAATTTATAAATAGGCATCCATCACTGGATTTATATTGTGTAGTGAAAAATTTTTTTGCAACCTTTACTTTTTTAATTGAGAAGATTTTATTGTGACTGCTTTCAGTTAATTAATATTGGCCTTACAAATTACTTGCAAGGCACTTCTACTTTTCAAAACAAAAAATAATCAGTCCATAGACTCCAGAAACACTGTATTGTATTTGAAGTATTATGTTATTGCATATATCAAAATAAGCTAGAAGACTCAAAGACTATGTTGTATTAGAAAGTATAACACACAAAGGTTGCCAAGCCTTATCTGGCATCTGTTGGTTTGTTGAAAAACATATGCATTATTTTAATAGTTCTTTTAATGCTATTATTAGTAGGCTTTTGATGACAAATGCATATTTTTGAAACCTGATGTAGCCCCTTGATAATTCCTCTTTAATTTCTTTGGACTTCAGAAGAATTTTGAGTAGCTCTTTCTTTTATGCAGATTTAGGAGTCTTTCTTTGATGCTCACTGCCCCACCTCATCTGAAAGCATGAGTCCTGAAGCTTCCTAAAAGCCAGTTAACTGGCTGGGAAAAGTACACTTCAAGTGGCAAAGGACATATTAGCTAGTTAAAAAATTATTAATTGATTAATATTTTTCCAAGACACCCATTAGACTGTAACTGAAATATGTAGTGATTTTATGTATGTGTGTGAAATAAAACTTTATTTTGCTATCAGTCAAATGGTTGTTGAAGTCCTGGATGTAGTTAGAGAAAAAAAAATGAACCAAAACAACAACAAAATGAGGAACCTAATGCAGTCCGCAGTACTGTCTGTGTGAGAGATGTTATAACCTTTACTCTTCCCATCAGTAGTTGTCTTTTTACCTCTTACTGTTCTGGAAGAAACTGCAAGTTCTAATCTTTTTGTTTTCTTGAAAAACCCCTGTGAAGTCTTAAATATTTTGTGAAATGGGTTGCATATTTTCCCAACATTAGTGAAGGTAGTGTTTCTGAACTCTGGACTGTTTTTAAGTGTTTGACATAATACAAAGAGAATGGTAAAGTCTAAAGAATCTTAACTACATAGCTCATTTACATGCATGCATGTGTATGTGTGCACACA
The DNA here is from genome assembly GCA_013401335.1 of Brachypteracias leptosomus. Classification (NCBI taxonomy): domain Eukaryota; kingdom Metazoa; phylum Chordata; class Aves; order Coraciiformes; family Brachypteraciidae; genus Brachypteracias; species Brachypteracias leptosomus. The sequence goes on from VYZX01033537.1 coordinate 10,062, forward strand.
CATTTGCTCACATGATGATGGAGATTTTAACTGTGGATTTACCATGCTATTGAATAAGGAATTTAGGCATGATTTATGCAGTGTTACTTATATAAAATGTTAGCAATATCAGAATTTCATCATAGATTGAAGTTAAATATTCATATGAAATGAAATGAGGTTTTATGTCACTGTTTGAAGGAAAGACATCTATTTCCCTTCAATGCAGTTGTTTGATTCCTTTCTTAACAATGGTGATATCAAAGACTAAGAGGTTTTGACAACATATCCAAAGAATAGTGTCAGTTTTCATCAAAATCACATTTCATACAGCACTTCACACCTGTGGATGAGCATAGCTTCTTAGCAAAACATCATCTATAATCACCTTTGGTTTTTTGTTTCTGTTTCTCATATTAGCAGTTTTCGCACTATTTGTACACAAACCTATTAAACTCTTTCTTCTCAACCTGACAAAAATCCCCAAGAGAAGGTTCTGAAAAAAGTAAATTTAAAGGGAAGTTTCTTTCTTTTCCTTATTCTTTTAAGCATGTTCTTGTGTGTGCTTTAAGAAAACCACAGAAATTACTTCAGTACCTTCATACTTGTACCTTTTTATTCAGCTCTTATCTCTGTAGGATTTTTAATTTTTATTCCTTTTTGATAATAATATTGTTAAATGTTTGGAAACACTATGGTTTCATTATACTTTTGGCTGCATAATTAGGAACTCAATTTGATAATATTATGAGATATTTCTGCATGCTCACTCCAGAGAATGTGCATTGCACTTCAGAGACTTGGGCACATGATTTTTCAGCATTAGGTTTTCTGACTTAGCAAATGTTTTTCTCTTACAGAGATCATTCTTCCTCTGTGACATCGTAGCTTATACGGGTACAACTCTGTCTTAAGTGTAAACAGTTACAACTACTTCTCAAGGTGATTAACTTTATTTAAAAAGCCTGTTTTCTTATCAATCCTCTACTGATCTGCAACAGTGGCATCTTCTGATTTTATCTCATACCGGTGCTGCAGGCTTTCTGGCATCTAAATCTAAATCTGTGTACTCTAATCATTCAGCTGTTTTCTCCCAGGAATCTTGTCTGTTTTGTCATTTACATTCTTTTTTCCTTGTGCATCACTGTCATGAATAATGGTGTTGTAAAATTATTTGGAGTGTTAGTACATTTCATGTTAAGTTGTGCACTTAGCTTATTATATGTTCTTCATCTATACAATGCTGGGAGTATTGGAAAATGTTTTCCCAACTAACTAAATCATATTTATGTGCTAGATGCTGAGTGCATAAATAATAATAATACTCCTTTGTAACTAGTGCCCACACAAAGTTTTAGAAATGTACCAGCATGCATACTGCTA
>VYZX01033539.1:13837-56425 GCA_013401335.1 Brachypteracias leptosomus
CAGTCTACAGATCTGAGACAGAATTCTTATTCTGTGCTCCTCTGTGTTTTAACTGATTCAGACTAACGTCTGTGGATATAATAACGTTGGTTGTTTATAAAATTTGCACCGTATAATGACATGCTACTCTGGGGTTTATTACTTGGAAATGTTAAGAATAAAGGAGTAAAGAAAGATGTATCTAGATAGTCATGTTTAATCTGACTAACCATTCACTTATAGGACAATGACCTGTTCTTTTAGTTATATACTTTGGATTGCTTTGATAATTTGACACAGTCCTGAGGACAATTTAAGTAGTCTTTAGGAAATGCCAGAGGAGCCAGTCTATTCAACAGTCAAAAGAAAACAAAAAATTGGTACTCAAAGCAAGTTCCTAGGCAGTGTGGAAATCCTCATTACAGATCCTGAGCAGAATTCATAAAGGAACAAGCAAAATAGCCAGAAATGTAAGCTGTCCTTCAAACAAGGAGTTATACGGTGGCATATTCCAAGTTTTGCACATCTGAAAGTGGTAACATCCAAAGCACCAAAACAGAATAGATGTTAACCAAAGTCAACCAAGGCAATCCCAGAGACTTTGGATAGCGACCTTTTTTTTCCTTTTCAGATCAGGATGTGGCATCTTTGGGAGGAACATCTCACAAGAACATCAAACCCTTCCAAACCCAGAGCTTTCTGGGCACGGTTAAAAAAGTTGCCTGTAAGTACACTCCAGGAAGAAGGCAAAGGAATTCCCCTACAGAAAAAACTCATTTCTCCTCCTGGAATAACCTTTTGGATTTTTTTTTTTTTTTTGCTGAAAATTGGGTCTCATGGCCCATAAATCTGAAAGTTGTGGGATGGGGAATTCCCTAGAACCAGTACGGTAGAACTGCACCCCTGAGTACAGCCAAGCAGAATAGCATTGAGAAAGGAAGGTGTTTTTGTGTTAACTCATACTCAGAGAACCCTTCTTGATTTCAAATGTGGGTTGCCTATTATTTTATAAGCATTTTCAAGGCCTTTTTTGTTTGTTTTTTTGGGGTTTTTTTAATCTTTTCTCATTATAGGAGACATTTGCTAGGGAAAAAGATTAGCATTTTGAGTCTTTATTCCCAAGGAAGCTTGGCCAAACAGGTACTCACACAGAGAGGCAGACAGAATCTCTGTTTATGATAAAAATAAACTAACACCACCTCCTTCTGAAGGTAAGAGATATGGCTCATATTTCAAAGCTCAAAAAGTTAATACCAATGCCTGTTCTGAAGATCTTTAAAAGAAATGTAATTACGTTATAACTAGAAGTTGTGGAGAGATGACAGGAGAAAATATTATCAGTGCCATAAAAATGCCTTTTTTAAAGACAGAGGAAAAGGCTATACTGTAGGGAATATTTCATGTCTAGTGGGAGGGTTAAATAAACAAATGATAATAACACCAATCAGACCTCTTTGCTTAAAGCCTGCAGAGTCAATCTGCTTCTGACTGTGGAGCTACCAACCAGCAAAGGCAAACTAATTAGACACAGTCAAACACTTAGGCAATCACACCTTGTGAATGTAAGCGTCTTCCTGTCATTTGGCAAGTCTCTCAGCTGCCTCTGAGCGTGAGACAACAAATCCCCTGCAAACAAGTTCCTCACTCTCCCTGTTAGTGAGATCTAACAGAGCACAATGGCTGGAGGTGAAAGGTGGCAGTCTAGTCAGGTAATGACATCGTCTTGAACAGCCCACATTAAAGTAGTGGCACTTGTTTAGACTAGCCTATTTGCACCTACCTGCAGAGGGCCTTTTTAATGTAATTATTAGCCTCTGCAGCCCTGCTTAGGATTTGAAAATATCATTCATTTTCATCTTGCTTCAACTACCGCTGCTGCTATCTCCTATTCAATCCCAGTCACCTCGTCTCCCAAGTAAGTGTAGAAACAGAAGCAGATGAGTTGAATTAACAAGAAACAAGTTGGCAAGTGAGCTGTGTGACACAACAATAAAAAAAAAAAGCTAAAATATTTGACAATATATTCTAATCACTACCTGACTGTAGCAGAACTGCAGGCATTGAAATAGCTTTCTGGGGAAAAGAGAAAAGACAGCAGGAGAATGTTCTAAAACCTCTTATGCAAAACCCAAGGGCAGGAACCAATCCTTATGAGCCCTAGAGCAAATATGTAATTACTGTCTTTCAAAATTGTCTTATTTTCTCAGGATTTAACTATTCACTATTGACAAAATATGACAAGAAGTACAGTCATAAGGAGCCAGAAAACTAACCAACACTCAATTCTACCCTGAGCTACCGAGACATGCAGCTGACTGCAGAAGACACAACCCTGCAGGAAGGAATCGTGCAGCCACAGACCAAAGCTTCCATCCCTTTTCCTAATGAGAACCCATCTTGCACTGGAGAGGTGAAGTGAGTTACCTTACCTCTCTGTGTCCTCATTAAAGGTCCAGCAGAAGCAGTCTTGGGGTACCTCAGAGCAGAAGCACAGCATTTGCCAGACGAGTTGGGCAGGACACATTTGAAAAGTACTCCAGCAGTATGTATGTGGCCAGTGACAGTCAATAAAAGCTGGGGAAGTGAGGGACTGGTCCAAGCAGAGAAGCTGTAATATTCATTTCTTCTTGCCAGGGAAGCACAGATATGTCCAGCATGAGATCACTGCTCTGGGGAAGTTCTACAAAAACAAGAACTGGATGAAAGATACATGAAGGAGGGAAAAGAAGAATCCCTGATTCCTTTACAAAGAGAGCAATTTCAATCTATTTTAAGGTGATGTCAAAAAGGAATAAGTTATTTAGTTCTTTCCTTGTCTGGCATCAGTCTCCTCAAAAAGGACATCTTGCTTACAAGATCAGTGCTAATTCCTGATAAAGAGAAGGCTCTCAAACAGCCTGTAATGGAAAGTTTGCTCAGTGTGGTGTTTTGCCTTTTGGTACCATTACTTTGGGTTCTGTTATTTACCTTGCAAATATATCACAAGTTGTATCAGTAAAGATAGTGTCTCTGTCTTTGTGCTGACAAGGTATTCAGATTAATTTCTCCAGCACACAGCAGTTTCACAGATGACTGTGGTAGCACAAGTCGCCCTCTTAATTGGTGCTACTGCCCAGCTTCCCATGCTGAAGGAGAGCCAGAGAGTCATAGTATGTCCCAAGCACTGCTGATATCTAGTTCGTTCGTTTGTAGCTTTTTTTCTCCATCTGGCTATGATGGATGAGGGTCCTTTAACTACACTTGTTCTGTAAACTGATATTATGCATCTGACCTAAAATGACAGCTGGAATCAGGGCCACACTTAGAGATGATCATGCCCAACACAAAAATATAAGTGAGTTCTGGAGGGTGCCAGCCCTGGGTCAGTCTCAGCTTATTTGTCAATCTGCCAGTTCACTGCTCCTCAGTGCTCTCCTTCTCCAACTAGCAGAAGGCACTTGCTTTCAGGGGTAGTAAACGCAGCATGTTGAGAGACAAGCAGTTGGCAGGAGTCCTTATGACAGGGGTGGCAAAAGCCAGACAGGTAGCCAGATGGATCTGGTGCGGCCCAAGGCAAGCACTGAAGCAAAACGGTGAATCAAAATCGGGTTACTATAACCGGATGGGAATCTGATTATAGTGACATTGCATAGGCAAACTATGCATACTGCAAGCTCTTATCTGTGCTCTGGTGCTACTGCAGTGTCTTGGGCAAATCTTGCTGTGCAGTGACATTCTAAGTCATTTTATATTGCTACTATTATTGCTACTCATGTCAGTTTTTCTCTGGTCAGTCCATCCACCCTTTTCCACTTGGTCTCACTTCAAGAATTGGGGAGTTTATTAGTATTCACTGATCCTCCAGGCTCTTTATTAATTTGGTCTTACACATTTGTATCACTTTCATCAGAAACTAGGACCTATGCAAGTTAAATTTATTGATTAGAAAAGACTCACATTTTATGGACAGAAGCATGATCTTTCATTAAACTAGCTGATAAGTGGGGAAAATGGGCAGGCTCTCCAGCCATCATATGCTTAAGCTAGCTATGATAATCTGAGACACCGCAGCTACTATTACTGCAATATGCCTATTAAAAAAGAACATTGTAAATGAACTTGAGGAATTCAGTTTGAAATTTTCAAGACCAAGAGGCTGAAAATAATTCATTTGGTCTGGATAAATTATTCAGTGCTATTGCACCACTAATACTTGTTTATTTATACTTATTTATACCCACACATACACAAATACACCCAACCCAATACACTGTTACTTAGTTAAATATTTAAATTGTATAAAATATTTTAATTGTATAAAATATTAAGTGATGAATACAGTATTAATTTGCATGTAATATGACCTTATTTTTCAAGCAAAGGTGACAGGGTATTGAAGCATCAGTTTGTGTGTGAATCTCTGTAATGACACACTACACCATGAGAAGCAGCTGCCTTACGATATTGAAACAGCCTTTGCTCACACAAGCCTGTCAAATGTAGGATGTGACTGATCCCTATACCTGTAACTATTTTCCTCTCAATATTGCATCTCATTTTGCAGCACATTTCATACTTGCACCTAGAGGGTCCTCACTTGCAGCTTTAGCTAAAAGATGCCTGCCCTTTTGGAAGGCCAGCGATAAAATCATTAAGAGCACAGTTATCTGCAAAATGGAAGAGACACTGTCCATCCTTTTGGCCACAGGACTGAAGCAGGGGTACGGGAGAAAATGAAGGAACCAGGATTTTGTCACAGCTGTTCACCCAGACTCTTCCTACCTTTCCCTTCAGCCATCAGACCTGAATAAAGATAGAAGAGATGTACATGAAGCAACTAACTTCCTCAGAAGACAGACATCTCCTGGACCTAGCACTGGTTGTCAGGATGCCCAAATAACAAAATTTGTTCTCTTTCATTTTCTTCAAATAGTCTTAAAGACCATGATCAAAGAGGAAAACATTTCCACAATAAGGAGCAACCTAGGAGATGGCTCAAAAGAGACCTGAGGCAAATTAAAGCCCAATTTAACTTTTGCTCAGTAACTTCACTTTATTTGGATAAATCATTTATGTGGTGAAAAACTTCAGCTTACTACACTAGAAAACTCAATTAATAGCCAAAGTGCTTAGAGGACAGAAAGGGGAAGCATGGAGGTAAAACTCCAGTTACTGAGTTAAGAAGCAGAAGTAAAAGCCTTTTGACACAGAGCATTAGAAATATCGAAGATGAAATGGGAAGAGTTGCCCTCCAGCCCACAGCAGGAAAAATGCTTGCGCAGGAGGGCCAGTCAGTGATAAGAGATAATAAATCCAGGTGCAGGACTTGGGAATGACTTGTACCACACTGTGCCATTTGCAGGTATGCCCCAATCAATCAGCCAGAGCCCACACAGGAAGTCTGCAGTGAAGCAGGGACAAGATTGTCTCTGTCCCTACTGCCTCACTGGCACAGTCGTCATCCTCACTGCCTCTCTAGATGCATCAGGAAGAGGGTTTGCCTGCCTGTTCCTTGGGATTATGGAAAATACATTTTATCTTGGCTTGCAAACGCACTTTCCTGATGGCTCATTGCTGTTGCATAAGGACCCTTGGTGACCGGGCATGCTTCTTATGGATTGCTCTGTCTCTGCTCTCTAGACAGAAGGTACCAACAGTATTACAGAAGAAACTTTTCCTCAGTCTTGAAGAATCCAATCCATCAAAGTGTGAGAAGCAAATTGTGGGTCAGGAGCAGTTTGTGAATTACAGCTTTTTCAAATGGGAACAGAGGGAGCAAGCACTTTTGTTCTCCACCAAAAATAAAACTTAGCAGCAAAACTCAAGTCCATAACTAAATTTTTCTGATGGTTCCCTTTTTTGCTTCTTAAATGTAGAGGAAGGAATATTAGGTTCAAGTAGTAGCTGCAGGAAAGGGAAAAGTGAGTAGCTGAGACTGAATGATAGCTTGATTGCTGCGGTCTCGCAGGTTTTATCACATTAGAATAGGTTTAACCCTTCAAAATCTGGTCATTTCTCATATGCGGTATGAAAACTGCTTTGTTAGAAAAAAAAAAATGCACTGGTGCATATGGTATACCATTAATAAGTCTCACACCCCATAATAGGAACATTTGTACACAAATGTGGTTTTTGGGATCTAGCCAAGAGCAGAGTACCCTAGTGAATCATAATACACAGCTAATGAGTTATTTTTGGTAAATTTGGCACTCGGACTTAATAGAACCAATTTGTCCCCAAAAAGCTAAATCACTTATCACTTCTTTGGAGGTGCTAAGTGGATCTAGAACTTCAGGATGCTCTCAATAAAAATGAAAAGAAACTCATCAAAGCTGCCTATTAATCTGTGCTCCTCTCTTTTTCTGTTTAGAACAAAGGTAAGACGTACAAGATGCTATGACAGGCTACGTTTGTTACAGGAGGCAATAGTGCAATTTTACTGTGCTCCGGGGCTGATGCTTGTTGGTGGGTGATCATGAAGAAAATACACTCTTATTTTTAGGAAACATCCAATTAAGACAGCTAGACCCAAATTGCAAATCTCTGAAAAGATGTTGAATTGCCTATGTCCTAAGCATTGGGAAATGTGGAGTTTTGCTTTAGCCTACTACAGACTGCTTATAAGTTCAGATCTGGAATTATATTTCACATCTTTCTGAAACAGAAAGGTATTGAATTCAAATTGAAATTGAAGGGGAGGCTGGGAGGTTAATATGAGGTTTTGCTTTAGGAATGTCTCTGGTGGCAGAAAAAAGTCAAATTATTTTCCATTTAGAGAGTATTTCTCCAACTCAGAAAGCCATTGTCACAGACACCAGCTGTATTTTCTATGGGAAATTCCCCTTAACTCCTCCCTTTCAGGTGTAAGTTGCCATTAATATCCTTCTGTGTTGAGCAAAGGAGCTGCATATGGATGTGCAAAAGATAGCCACTGAAGTTTCCACTTTAATATCCGATGAAAAATGTATTTGGGTAGGGAACTCTGGTTTTGAGTGTATAGCAATTGTCTGCATTAACCAACCAGTCTAAGTGGAGTGCACTGAATAGGAAATGAAAGTAAAGCAAAAGTTAGAGCTATGCCAAACTACCTGAGTGTAATGTGGATAGCAGTGAACTGTGACTCATGTCATGTTGTGTTATGTAGCATCAAATCACTGTACAGTGTGACACAACATAAGCAACATGAGTGGCGTGAATGTGACACAGCACAGCCTTTTTTCCTCTCTCTTTCTCTTTTNTTTTTTTTTTTTTTTTTTTTTTTGTAAAGAGCATTTACTTTTAATCAGATAGCTGCTGTCAATTCAGATAACAGCTGCCTGACCCATATTTTCAGCTGACTGAAGTGGACGAATACTGAAGTGTGGACTTTCTATTACAAAAGTTAGCATTGAAGACTAACATCTCTACGTTAAAAATACTCCTTTCTCATTCTCTTTTCCCCATCTACTTCTTTCTCCCCTAACACTAGTTATGTTTTCTTACTGATACTGAATCAATAATTTCATTTCTATATCACAAATCTTAAAACAATACTGGCAAAAAAGTATACTGGAATTTTACTTACTGATGTTTAATTATTGATGTAGGCTTCTTTAAACATATTTGGCTCTCTGAAACAGCTCTTTAGAACTGTGTTCCATTTCTTATTGCTTACCTATTCTGTTTGTTCTCTGCCTCCCTGATCCTTTTCGATTTTCTGCAGGTTAGCAAGTGCTGCATTGTCTGCTTTTGAAATGTGTCTTTAGGCATGCTTTTGTTTGACAAGGAATGCCAAGGCTGAACTGACAAAGTCTGTTTGAAAATCTTTTTCCAGGTATACAAGATCAGTAAGTCTGTTCAATGTATTCTGTGATTAGTATTTTTCTTCAGATATTTATATCAACATTTCAGGTTTAGTGAAAGATGTTTTCTGAGCATACCTGTCAGTGGGAAACCTACTAAAGGTAAGTAACAGTATCATTTATATATTCAAATGTATAAATATATTTATGGTAAATAGTTGACACCTCTCTCCATATAACTTAAAAGAAAATATACCTTTAACAAGCATTCAGCCACCATTCTTTTCACAGGTTGAAACAAACATCAAGTCACGAAAGCCGTCTTTTAGGTATTTTGGCTCTAGCTCTTTACAACCAGGATCATTTTAAACATAATATTTAGATTTCTACACCCTTCCCCCTGCAGGGGCGGGGGCACCGAGAATAATATTTGTGCTATAAGGCAAACTCAGGTGAAGAAAGCCTTTATATATTCAAACACTACACACTAATGAATTCCAAATAGGATTTTTTTTGTTTTTAACTGAAGACTCATCTTTTGCCTTTTACCCCCCAAGTTGCAACACAGAGATCATGTCCTTGACAAAACAATTTGGCAAAAGCTGTACCCAAAGCCTGCCTGAAAGAGACAAATTGAACAAAGGTGGCACAATTAAAACACATAGATCCCTCTTTTACACACACATCTTCTGCTTGTCATGGGATACAATGGCCCCAAGAGGCAGCCCTCCACCCTATGAATGCAGAATTTTCTGAATTCTTGGAAAAAAAAATGTACAACAGTCCCAGAACCTTCACCTTTTACTCCTACCTGCCACAGTCTGCCGTCATATAATTCTACTGTCAGTGAGCGCCTCCCTGTTAGGGCTGGAGCCTGATACGCCCTCTGTCTTTCCATGGGGACACTTGAGCAAATAAATTTCATATACAAGGTGGTATTGGGATTTACCAGGTGGTGCTAGGATCCCAGACAGTTTCTTCCAATCTGGAAATGAAAGTCTGTATAGAAGATTTGACAATAAATGTTGATGAGTTAGCATGGATATGAACTGAAGGAAGAACACTGACTTAACTGAGGGACAAACATTTTAATGTAGAACAGAATTTTCCTCCTGATGACCACAACAAACGCTTGTTGGAAAGCAGAAGGCAAATAACAGATTTGTGAATCTCTCCTGTTGTAAAATTGAGTCTATTCTCCTATGGTGAGATTAGGTCCACTCTCATCTAAAAGGCTGAAGTAATTCTTCAACAGGAAAACATTCTCATTTTCTTATTATCTAAACTCTGGGTAATAGAAGTACCAAACTCTTACTTCCAAAATCAGCTACACATTCATTTATTTTTTAGGGTGTTTGTTTAGTGTGTATCTTTGTTTTTCATAGAGGACTAAAACAAACACCTAAATTTGAACATGACAGAATTAAAATCCAGACTCTAATTTTGTCAGCTTTAACCCAAAACTGCTTTACTGTAATTACATTTTAAGATTCTCTTCTCCATTCATAAAGTTTACACTTAAATGTCCTTTATCTGCATTAGGCATTGTCCTTTATTAAGCCACATGGAGCCACCTCCAGTCAGCAATATGCAAAGAAATTCCTACATCTATTTAGTGTATTAAAACGCCACTGTTCTCTCTCTTTTCTTCCATATACCACTAAATTTTAAAGCAACATCAAAATAATAATAGGCAACCCAATCCTACCAAGGCATGACCTTGTCAAATCATGATCAGAAGAGATGAGCATGCACACTCTATGATTTTTCCCAAAGGACAAGGTACGGAGCTGAGAAACACCACTGGGGCCAAGACTGGAAAGTTTAAAAATATGTGTGACTTCAAAAATAGATTTTATTTTCACTTAATTTCAATTAAATTAATGCTAATAGCAAAAAATATCCATATATGTAAGAATGGAATGCACATTCCTTGCCCAAAGAAAGATATAATAGGAAACATCTGTTTTTATGTAAAAATAAAACCCATAAATATTCTAACAGTTTTCTGCTACAGCAGAAGCACTAATCTAGTGCATTTGAAACTGGAAAAGGATAACAATTGATCTTAACTTTGAAACACGCAAAAGTATTTTCCTTATGATCTTTTGCCAAAGAAAATGAAGCCAGTCAATTCAAACGTACAGAAGTTGATCTTGTTTAAAAGGTGCTTGGCTCTCTAATTATATGAGAAGTACCTTTCTTTAATAATTTATTAGAAATATGGGGCAAGATAAAGACAAAGTCTAAAAATACTCACCATGTAAACCAGTGTTGAACTGCTCTCTTAAAATTAAAAGCTGAAATTCTTTGACTGTCTCATTTTCTAGCAGAACACAAGAAAGGAATATTTTAGTTGGTTCTCACCCTCCAGGCAAAGTAGTATAAAACCTCTGGCCTGATTCCAACCCCATTATCAAAGGACCACTCACCTAATCTAAAAAAGCAGCTCTTCATCAATTTATCATTAACAAGAGCATTACAATATAATGTAGGGAAACGGCTTTCCACCAGGGATTCAGTTAATGGGAGTCTAGAGCCACATAACAAGCATGGCAGAAGATATGCCACAGTAGGTGAAGATAATATACATATATTCTATGCAAAGAATACTGCAAATAACTTCTCTGCTGTTGATGAGCTCTCTGCAATAGTTATTTTTTTTAATATTTAATTTTAGAAGTTGAGGTCTCATTGAACATACATGAATGCAAAATAATTAGTTGCTGACTCCCTATGAAAATGTTTTATACAATTTATTTGGCATCAGCGAAAGTGTGACCAGAGTAGGTTTTTGTGGGATTTTGCAAGTTAGTGTTGCTTACTGTTTGCCATCCATCCCACTAAACTCTAGCCTCAGGATTTCAAAAATCATAAGCTGAACATCCAAAATTCAGGAGGTGGTTAGTTAAGATGCCACAAATACTATGCAAGTGATCTTTGGATTTTTATCCACCTTCTGAGAATGAGGAATATTTCTTCTTAATCTAAGCCCATAGCTCCATGGGATAACACTATTTTATAGTTTTTAAGCTGAATTTGGACATATTCTATAAATGCTGCAGCTGAAGCTTTAACAAGCCACAAAAATCACAACTTTGTGAGACACTTACAAGTACCTAGGCTGTGGTTCCTTCCTTGGTCATTAATGTCACATCACGCTCTACTGCAGCCCACAGGACAAAAAAATTCAAGCCAGACTAGGGCAGGTAAAAAACTTTTTTGTGCAGCTCACCGAAACTTGCAGCACAGTTGGTGATGCATTTTCGAGCTGACATCAGATAGGAGAGAAAAGTTGTATCAGTTCTAGCTTAAAACTTGCCAATGTAAAGGTAACCTATTGACGATGCTTGAAAAAGTGGAGCCAGCAGATGTAGCTTGTATCAGATCAGCACTTTGCTACAGGTTTTGGGGAACCTTTGGCAGTAGCCATGAAGCTAACTATATCACTGAAGCTTGACCTCATCTGACTCAAAACAAAAAAGAATGGCAGAGAGAGCAAAATGGAGCTTCACAGAAAAACAGAAAAAAGTCTCACACCTTTCATATTTCTAAAATAATTTCATCTTAAGGAAAACAGTCATCAGTATACTCCTAGTATTTAGTTTCCCTAGCATATAGGTTTACTGGACTATATTACTCTAAGACACTTTAAAAGAGTGTTTTGAACTTATCTGGTATAAATGAACTATTTTGCACCAGCTGTAAGAAATTCATACACTACAGGCCATACAAAATTTTCTTGTACTTAATGATGGTAAAAGAAATTAGGGAAAATAAAAAGCCACAAAATACCTTCAGTAAATGAACATGTCTGATGAAATAGTGAACTGCATGGTGTTTACGTCATTTCAACTCAGATCTAGGAGTGAAGTTATATATCCTGAAAAAAATATCAAGTGTTGCTATACATAACAGTTCATCCGATCAACAATGTAGGTCATGGTAAACACTTCGCCTCAGTGCTCAGTCTTACTGTGCAGGCTCCCTGCAGAGTGGAGACAAGTTCAAGGTTGCTACCCTGAAATTCAAAGTTAGCTGCAGGACTGGCCCCACCTACCTGTGAGACCTCCTTCACCTTCTCTGACCACAGCCTCCCTTGACAGCCACGTTCCTCCAAACAGTGAATCTGTCAGCAAACAGGCAAGAGGCTCCTGAGAGGAGGAGACAACTTTTTGAGGAGCTGGATGTGGACTATAGACCTTCTTCCCTGAGGAGAGAAAAATAAACTCACTTGCAAACTTCAGTGCAAACCTTTCCAGCTTAACATTCCTCAATAATTTCTTCAAACAAAGCAAAATTCTATAAAATAATCAAACTGTTTTCCCGACAGGCTGAGAAGAGACAGAGCGTTTCGTACACAAAGATCCGCTCACATGCACACACTGCTCTTGGTAACAGAAAGTGTTTTGATATTACACTGCATGAGGGTACACAAGAGCATACTGAGACCAAACAACACATTTACAGTGATGTGTCAGGAACAGAATTAGGAGATGTATTGCACTGAATCACATATGTAATGAAGCACTCACACAGATAGTTGATGCTATTGCTGTTGGCATCTACACATTACCAAAAGGAACTGATATCCTGATTCACACCTTAAACACAAAAGCAACATTCTTCCTTAAAATACTTAGAGCATCATTGGACTGAGGATACTCGGTTACTTCCAAAGCTGCTGGTGGTCTCTGCTAACCAGTTTTCTTTGACAGTAGCTTCATATAACATGGCAAATCCTTAGTTTTTGACTCTTTCCCTTTGAATGAAGAAGNGGGTGGTGACCCAAAGCTATGTCCTGTCACTATTTTCAAGATTTCCCCATCCCATCCAACTCTGATCTGAGACAGAGGTAAAATTGAAAAATAGCGCAGAAAAGTCACGCACACCAAAACAAATCATGTCAGTGGAAACTCTCCACTTTGATAATTTCAAAATATTTCATTTTTATTTCCACTTTTAAAAGACATGTTTTATAATTCTATTCACCAGATATTTCAAACTAGACAAGTGATTTATGTCTTGCTTCAGACCTGTCAAATCAGAATGCTTAAACCCCAGGAAGCATCTTCCGAGAAGTTATTGGCATTTATTCATTCCCTTTAACTGCTTTAATTTCAAGGAACAGACACCTTCTAGGGAGAAATCCATTTTGCCACAAAATTCCCAGCAACAAATAGCTGCCCTCTGGAAGGTTTCAAGAAAAAGTTCTGAGCTGTTTTTCCTGAGGGATCATTCTGTTAATATTGGACATTAATTTCTGTGTGACAATGTCAGGTCAAAGCTGTCAAGAAGATACAGAGGGGACTTCCCTCTGCATGCCACAGAGCCCCCAAGGCTGCATCCCGCTCCAGGAAGGCATGAGGAAATGTACAGATTACAGCACCTTCACAAGAAGAGTCCGATTTCAGAAAACGCATCATCTGTACCAGTTGGTAGATAAAGTATCTGACCATGGAAACTGCAAGGGCAGCAGCAAAGGAGGAGAAGAAGGATGGGAAGCTGTAGGAGCAGCAGTAGGAGATGGGGTAGAGGTTACTGAAGGTCAAGTACAGCCTGCACATCACTGCTGGCACGAAATTGCTGCTGCATTCCAGGAAATCATTTCCTCTCATCTTCCTGAGCCTGTCACATCCCATTTCGCTTACTGATTCCTTTTCAAGGTGCTCATCTTATTTGTCTCCTTAGGTTTGCTGTTTATCTCCATTTATTCTCAGCATAATTTGAAGCTCATTGTTTGAATCCTGTGACTGGTGGACAGGCAGGGGAGAGCTAACCTGTGTAATGATTTGGAGAATCTACGTGGGAAAGAGAGAGTGCAAGATTAGTAGAAATTATTGTGATGGGATATCATTTCACCAGAGCAAGCAGTGGGGGACCAGCTGGTCTGCATCGTCATTTTTGCAGAGAAATCTGAAGGAGCCACGTTACTCTGTGTGAGCTGTGTCCGGGAGCTATAAAATTACCTGCTGATGAATAAGCTGGAAAGTTGTCTGAAATAAAGTTTAGGAAGCGCTAACATACCTCATACAATTCCAGCTTTATGGTAATGTATGTTAGATAATTAGCACCAATGGGTAAGAAGCATGAATGCTCATACATTGAAAGTAAAGCATTAGCATATATTTAGCAGATTACAGTTAAATTTATCATGAGCTATCTGTCTCTGTTGAAAGAGTTCTTACAGCAGGAAACTCAGTCCTCCTTTGGAAAAAAAAGCAGTATTAGGACTTTACAATTGGCTTGCTGGGGGCTCTTTCGAAGAAACCAAAGCTCACTATTCATAAATGAACAGTGAAAATAACCCTATCACCAGCCTGGGACTATATATGGGTGGCACAGTGCTGGCAGGGGCTTCAGGAACAGCCTCTGTGAGGAGAGGTCAGGGCCACCCCATGCCAGGCACGGCTGAGCTACGCAGGGGACACCGCTGGGGGAAAGGCATTTAAAGAAAGGGCAGAAATTGCCAGGTGGAAAGAAGAGGAGGGAATGGAAAAAGAAATGTTAGAGGGAACATCGAGGCCAGAGGAAGAGGTGCACCATGGCAAAACAAAAACCCAGTGCAGCTCATGGACAGACAGTCCTGACAGGACTGCAGTCCCTAGACAGCCCTCTCTGGAGCAGAGGAAAGGTGTGAGGAGGAAAGAAAAGCAAGGAACTGTCATGGACTGATCACAACTCCCATCCTCATGTACCATTCACTGTAGAAGAACCTGGAGTGAAGTTGAACCTGAGAAAGAGGGGAGAAAATGTTGTTTTAACATTTGTCTTTCTGTTTCCCACTACCCACGTTAATAATCAAATATTTATCTTAACTGGCAATAAGTTAATTTTTCCCAAAGCTGAATCAATCCTAGCTCCTGTTCAGCTTAGAACTCAATGTCTACATCTTCACCGTAGGAGAAATGTAGATGGATCTGGGGCAACCTGCTTTCTCCAGAGGTAAGACATGAAGTCAGCTCGTCAGCTGCATGGGAGCTAAACATCCTTTGAATTACACTCAGCTACGTCTTGCATTTATAAGACAGTTCCTGCCTCCTCCTGACATCCTGCCCTGGATTAAGTATCTTCTCTGGCCCCAGTCATGATTATAATACCTTTTAATTTTAGCATTTTAATATGTCAATATTTGCATTGTGCAGGTTTTTAATCCTGATGATAACAATTTATCAGTTAGCTGAGTAAAACATACTCTGTGCTAGGAATCTCCTGAGTAAATGACTTAATTATATTAAACTTGTTTCCTGGATGTCTCAGCCAATGTTATGTTTGTAAAACAGTCCACATTAGGAGTGCTCTGGTTTTAAATCCTTGCCCAAGAATGATTTTTTATTTCTTCATCTGCTTGTTTTAGGAAGTTTAAGTAAATACCTTTCAGTCACTATTGAATTGCAGAGAAAATAATCCCTCTACTTGTTTGAAGGGGAAAAACACTGAATCTCAAACCACACTTTTTCATCTACACAGTCCTAGAAATAACACTGAGTGTTTATCATTTCAGGCATACTGCAAAGCCTAAGTAAAAAGCACTTGCATCTTCTGAGAACAAAAATGAGAACGAATAAGATACGTTACCAGGAGAAGACAGAAAATTAAGCGTAAATGGAGGTAAGCTACAGCTAAAGTGACTGTAACATTACTCATGGATGGAATATTTGCACATACCAGGATGTATAAAATATGCAATTAAATTTTAAAATAAATTCTTAAAACAAGAAAATTTGTCATTAAAGGAGGAGAAAGATGTTGAGATTAAGAATATGATAACTCCATTATCTTGGAATTCTTTTTTCTTCAGGAGTCATTGCAATTTCTGTCTTTGAGAAGGGCAGAGCTGTTTCATATGTTGACTAATGGTGCTTATGTTGTTAAAGTATTTTCAGATTATATTTTAAAAAGGGATATGAAGAAAAGCATTTTAGAGGGACAAATCTTATTTCTCTTCAAATACCTAGACTCAGACTAAGCAGTTCTCTTATACAGAGTGAAGAAGTGGAAACCTAAATTTAAAGCAAGAATTCAATTTCTTTGTGACATAGGATATGCCACCAGGAGTTAGGAAATTGAAGAGGTCATGTATCTAACATCAAGAAGCACATCTGCACCTGCTTGAAACTTATATGCTGGTTACAGTGGGATCTTGCAGAAATAATCGGGATCAGAGGCAACGAGATTCTGGATAAATCCAGACAGAAAAGCCATCTGAGAATATCCTCTTGCCAAGTTGCTCAGAAAGCACAAGAATAAAGTTGAGGTTTCTGTTTTCATACAGACTTAACTAATTAAAGCCAGTGAGAAAGACTGGCAGAGCAATCCATTCCAGAGTAACCAATAGACTGTGGAGATTAAAAAATATGAGACATGGAAGAGGTCCTCCCTGGTCTTGATCTAACAAAATAGCTTCTTTCCTCCTCTTCATTTAAGGGTTTGGGACGTCTGAAGGCAGAATGGGAAGTGCATTTCCCATCCAGCTGTTCACACTGCCAGGGTGAATCTCTGAGAGAGCTGTAGAAACACCTAACAGAGGTGCCTTGGAGGGAAGGAAAAGGCTGTAGACAGAGGGTATGGTAGGAGACAAAGAATAGGATCCTTGAATTCATTTTACAATTTTCACCCCCCTAGAAACAGGGAAAGACAAGCGAAACAACATAAAGAATAACAACATATTTTCTGCATTGTCTAAGACATTATGAATACAGGAATTTAAATGTTCTTTTTTTTTGGTTCATCTAGTTGCACCTGTTTTAGATAGAGAAGAAATGCAAAACAAACACCTTTAATCATATTTACTTGCATGGTCATTCCTGTGGGTTGAGACAATCCAGTTCTGAGCTGAATTCTGCCCCTTGTTTTTCCTGATCACCATGCATTACAATCCTGTTACACTCAGAATTACTGAGAGTAGAACAACACTTGCTTCTTTGGAGGACAGAGAGGCTTGCCTGAGGTTTGCACATATTGACTATCTGAACACTAGCGTGATATACATAACTTCAGTGTTTATATATAAACATTTGTCCTATTTTGTTTCCTCTTTTTCCTATATTTTCTAATCACAATAGAAAAATATTATAGATTTACAGAATGATTTTTCAAACATCTTCAGTACCTACATGAACTGAATTTTTCTAAGAAACCTGGGGACTGGACTAGATGACCTTTAAAGGTCCCTTCCAACCCAAAACATTCTATGATTCTAAGAACACTAGATATTCTTCAGGAGTTACAATAGGTACATACAATTACAAGTAACTGTACATGCAGGGGGCCCTGGGGACAACAGTTTGGCAACGTCTGAGTATGAGTTATGACACCAAACCTGAACTGGGATTCAAATACAGGCTTGGTACCAGCAAAATCTAAGAAAGCACTGGACAACTTTGCAAAAGAATAGGAACTTCATTGCTTCTGAATAAATAATCACTACATGAAGCTGCTGGAGAACAATAACTGTGGAAAAGCTAAGCCCAGTTTACTCCAGATTTAAACAAACTTTATAAGTTTCATTCCCAACATCTGTTTGGTCATGTTTTACGTTTGGCTGTGACAGTTTTGCAGAACCTTAAAAAACCCCATGTATATATACACGTGCCTCTCTCCAATCTACATTTTGTAATAGAACACAGTCTTTACAGATTCAATAAATTATTCATGGAGAAGGCAGTATTACTATTAGACCCTGGGGTCTTGGGCTCCCCACATGTAACAGATCCAAATCTACACAATCAATCCAGCAGGATAACTCTGTTATACTCTACTTAACCCAGATTGCCTAACAGGGTTTGAAAATGGATTAGTGGATGATGAGCTTGTTTTAAAAGCAGTATTATCTCCCAGAAAAGCAGAGGATAATTCCTACTAGCTGGTTTAAGAAATAAAATGATCCTAGGTTGGAAAGAAACTTTTCACGTGTTCTCTTAACTAGTTAGACACTGACACATGCAATGACTAGAGACATGGAAGAAGCTAAGCATCAAAACAGGCATCAAGCAAAAACATTCCCACTATGCAATAGTGTTCTTAGACTCGTAAGAGAGTAGAAAGAATCTAGACTGACAACAGGGTATCAAAACTGGCTTATTCTTGCAAATTCTCTGAGTATCATCTATGATGGGGCAGGCAAGATTTCTGGAATAGTTACAACTCTTCATTATTACAGCAGCTCCCATAATTAATACTGATATGTTGAGGATATCCTAATGCACTTTTAATTACAGAGAGAGGCACCAAGCTGAAAGCATTTCGAGAGCCAAAATGTTTCATTGCTCTCTTATTTTCAGTGACTATAGGACATCTGACAAAACCCAGCAGAACTTACTATCTATAACAATGGGATTCATTTTTATCACAGAAATCCTGGCTCACTATCAAAGCACCGTGGTATCACCATTTTTTGTTTTGCACTTGTCAAGATAGCTCTGGTTTTCTCCTATGTATGCATTTTATTTGCTCATAATATTCCCCTGAAATAGAGAAAATGGCTGGAAGTATCTCCAGATGGACTGAACAGAGAAAAGGAAAAGCATAGGAAGACTTGCCTCTACATGGAGAGATCATGGAAGTCCACCAAGTGGACTAGAGATGTGCTCTTCTGGAAGATCTATGGGAAAGCCCTGTTCTCTTTATGCTGTTTAGATGGTGTTACCAGCCATCTAGCCTCAACAGTACCAAGGTTGGAGTCAGGAGTATTTTGCAGGAGACAACTTATGAATATATACTCAAACTGGAAAAAAAAAAAAAAAAAAATCACATTCTTCCTGCTTGCTATTGAGACATTCTAGATCTGTACTATGACAGCTTCTCACCAAAGGGTAGTGTTAAAAGAATACAACAGAATGTTCATTGAACAGGAGTTTTGATTTTACAACTGAAAGAGTGTGTCTCAAAATCCAGTGCCAAGACTTAAAATATTCCAGACAGAACAGAGACGTATTCTGAACTTACTATGCATCTACTGAAAACAGTTCATATTTTGAATATCAAATCTCCACAGCAAACTGTTCACAGGCAAGCCCTAGGCTGAAAGATGTTCGCATAAAACATTAGTTGAATAAATTCAAACTAACATCTTTCTGGATCCAGTGGAGCAATTTGTAAGAAAAGTATCTACCACTGACACACATGGTCACTCCAGGGTTCTGTGAAAACAGACAGAACTCCAGAACTCACAACATTTTACACTGGTGTAATATATCTCTCTTGTTAACAAAATGGCAGCATGACAAATATAACACAGGAGTACCCCTTGCTTAGCACATTTTCTCTCCTTTTATTCTTCAGTACTTTTTCTCCCAACATGTTTTTTTGTTTTCTGTACTGCTACCTGGCTCTTCCCTTTCAGACAGCCTCTTCCTGACAGTTATCAGGGTTTAACATACTGTACTAGGAGGCTCGTGAATATTGCTCTTTGATTTTTAGTGCTTTATGATGAATGGCTAGGAATCGTTACTGTAGAAAAAAAGGGAAAGAAAAATAGTTTCTGAAAACCTTTGTGCTATTGAATTCTGCCTGCAAACTCTCCAGCATTGAATCGTTTTGCTACAGGACTGTCACTCTGCATGCTAGATGTAATAAACGTTCCCCGCCTGCTCCCCAAAAGAGCAAGATATTATGTGGGAAAAATAAAAGAGTACAAACCTTAAGTTTGATTAGGGTGTGTCCTTTCTTATATTTTTCCTTCTTGATTTTTTTGCTCTTCTGTTTTTTAAAAAGTCTTGCCAGATGCGTTTAAATTTGAGAAACTTTGTGTCCTGAATCCAGCTCTTCTTTCATTACCTAAATAAAAGAAGGGAAGCAAGAATTAAAATGTTGGGCCCTGGACTAACAAAGAGCATTCAGCTCAGCAGAGAAATACACTACCTTCTACTGCATTTAGCAACTGAGACAAAAGATGGGGTAGAAAAGCCACAGGAAGGAAAGAGGAGGAGCAGCTCTAAAATAAAGGGGAAAGTCTGTCCAACTGCACATTTCTGGAAGGGATCTGATGAAAGTCTCCTACCTCTGGGTTTCTTTAGGGTTGTTGTCTTTGACCCAAAAGCTTTCCATCACTGAAATTCAAAGAATTTATAAATTTGTCCAGGGTTTCAAGAGCACACAGGTGCGATTCATCCCCAGAGGGCTGCATTTAGTCCATTGCACCCAGGCAGGGCATACGCAGCAGGGTCCACATCTTCTAGAAGCCTTGGCAACATATTCGAACCTGGGAAATTCCAGGCAGAAGGAGGGCTACACTGCATGCTGCCATCACACCCACATAGCTAGAAATCCAGCCTGAAATCACTGTGGATGGCCTTTCTGCAACACCCTGCAGAGCAGCAAGTCTCACCAGTGGGTGAGACTAGCTCTTGACACCACTTCTGCAGGTGACAGAATGGCAGTGCAGACCCCCTCAAATTGCTCTCATTCTACTACAGGGCAATCCCATGGTCCTCAGTGATGGCTACAGGTATGGAGCATATTCAGAGGAGCAGAACATTGGCTGGTCCATGAGGCATGAGTAGAGGATTTTAATTATTTTTTCCCCTCCTCTGCCCCAGAAAAAAAAAAAGCTCTCTGTCTTCATTGCTTGATGAAAAAATAGTCCAGACCTGTGAATACAGATATCATGCAGTAAAGTTTATGTTCTGTATTTTCCTTTGTAAGGCAGTAACTCAAAGTATACACCAGGCCAGGACATATTGCTAGTTCAAATGTTAAAGCAATTTCCTAAGAACATAGAAATCCAGGGTCTTAATCAGCGGAACCAAGCACTACTAATGTCACAGAAGGAATTAAACCAATTTCTGTCAACTGATGACCATGTTAGAGTTGGATCTCAGCCCTCTCTGTTGTTCCCATGACCTTAAAAATACCTTTTTTCCTTGATTTTTCTCCATCACCCAGTTCAAATTTATCACTTTCACCTTTCTGTGCTTCCATGAATTATAAGCTTCAACTCCAGAAGAGTTTAGCAGTTTCTTCTTTCAAGATTCATGTGCTTAAATCACACACAACGGTGACTTTACAGTATTCAGCTTTCCCTGAAAGCAGCTTAAGCGGTTGAGGAAACTGGGGTTGTTTAGTCTAGAGAAGAAGAGACTGAGAGAAGACCTTACTGCTTTCTACAACTACCTAAAAGGAGGTTGTAGTGAGGCTGGTGCTGGTCTCTTCTCCCAAATCACTAATGATAGGATGAGAGGAAATGGTCTCAAGTTGCATCAGGGGAGGTTTAGATTAGATGTTAGGAAGAAATTCTCTACTGAGAGAGTGGTCAGGCACTGGAACAGGCTGCCCAGGGAAGTGGTGGAGTCAACATCCCTGGAGGTGTTTAAAAAACGAGTGGATGTAGCACTTGAGGCTATGGTCTAGTGGCTAGGGAGACGTTGGGATGAAGGTTGGACTTGATGATCCTAGAGGTCCTTTCCAACCATAATGATTCTGTGATTCCCAAAGTTCTTCAGCACGATGGAAAAATACAGAACACATTTCATAATACATACAAGCACAGTGTTTGCCAGCTTCTTGCAATTCTCTGTCTTGCATGTTTTCCATTCCAGCATGTTTTGATACCCTTCCTACTAACCAGTTGCAACATGAAAGAACTGCACAAGCTCAGATATGCCTGGGAACAAGGAAAGGCTATGACTTAATTCTTGAAGGTATATGTGCAAAAAAATTAAAGTAAACAGGATGAAAAAAACCCCAACACTTTTTTACCCTAATAACCAACCATAGTCAACATTCCCTTACCAATAGGACCTAGGTATGGACCAAATGCCTGTTTACCAGTGGGAAGAGAAAGTAATATGGGAAACTTAATCAGGCTGTTGGAGCCCCACGCTCCAATTACGTGATATTGCTGTCACCATGTGTCTGTGCACACCTACACTCAGACGGGAGCTAGCACAAGAAGATGAGTATTGCTTTCCCCACTGAAACCTGCAGATTTTCCAGGGAGGCTGGTAGGAGGCAGATCCGTGTGCTCTGCAGATCGCGCTGTCCAGCCCTGCAGCCTTGCGCAGCTCAGGCTCCTCTGAGGCTGGGTAGGGAACCCGCTGCAGCCGTGTCAGTTTGCACTCCTCAATGCTACTGTCCACAGCAATGAAAAGATACTTTCAGTTTGGTTTCCAATGCATCAAACCTTACAGTGAAGCCATTCTTTGTGTTTCACCTGTATCTTTTAACATCACACAGCCAGATTCTGTCCTCCCATCTGCTCACTCACAAGTGGAGAAAACTGTCAAAATGAAAACAGAAAAAGAGCATTATGTCTTTCATGACCACACAGTGGGCACTCACAGTATAGTACCAGTTATAGCCATCTAGTGTTGTGTATATAACAGTGGTTTAACCAAAGCTAAAGAGCAAATGTTAGCTGGAAGATACATCAGTACTCTCTAGTCCTTACTGACCGGTGTGTTAAAAGGCTCCACACAGAGACATGTCATTTCACTAAGAAGTCACTTTGCCCTGTGAAATTAGAGTGCCAGAGTCTCAGATGAATATGTGGCTTTTGGCTGTAAGGTCATGATTTCTTTCTTGCTATGTACAACTTCTTTTCTCTGTTGTACCAGCTTAGTCTGGTGGATTTAATGGGATTCGTGGGATTTTCATTTTTCCTGGTAGCCTACTATATTTATAGGCAAGAAATATTGTTTTGTCCTTTTTTTTTTTTTTCACCCAACAGTTCTGTAAAATAGCTCCACCTTTTAGGGGTCTACACTAAATTTTTTAATACTACAGAGAATCTGTGATTTGCAAAGGAATGCTCAGAGTAGAAGAGTTTTCCTTTGCAACTTACTTTTGTAAAGTTCTGTTCAAAAAGTTCCAAAACACTCTGGTTTAGAGGCAGAGCACTCAGAAAGCTTAACATTAAGTTAAGCTTTTTTCCCTTTGTTCTGAAGTGTGCATTTTGGGGCAGGTTGTTAATCAAGGAAAATACCAAAAGATCCTCCACAGAAAAGGTCATTTTCTGGCAGGAGTTTCAGTTCATACCTATTAAATGCTCACATAGAGCTTGTTTTATTGTTTACTTGTTTTAAAACTAGAAACAACATTCAGTTCCATATTCAGAATTTGTATGTCATGTTTCAGCCTGGAGCATATTTTTACGGTTAAGTTATAAACCCTTAAATTAAGAACTTATCATAAAAAATACACGACAACTCCCTAGCAATAACATTGCAAACAACATCACTATAATGATAAAAATGATTAAATGCTATCATTCTGTTCAAGACATTGCCAACAGATTTTGTGTTAACTGCCTGCAATTAAAGGTCTGTTTTTTAATAACAATGTACTAATATGAATTCTGCCAGTACTTTTATAGCTTCCAAAATATTATTAAAATAAATAAGTTCAGAGGGAAAAAGGGTAATACAAACAGGGAAACAGACTGTTTCACAATTATAAAAGCCCTGGGCAATAGACAGTTCTGTTTTAATACAAACTTGAATTTCTTAATACAGGTTACCCAGAGCAGGAGACAAGACAAGTTCTATACTAACCTAATTTAACATGCCTGCCTGGGAGTACTGAGCATTCAAAACATTACACTCTGTAACCTCTAGGAGCATCCTAATGAACTGGGGGAGTAAGATTAAACTAAAATAAATATAGAAATTATTTTTTTAAGACTATGACAGAGGGGTAGCAAGCATATTTGTACTGACAGTAGGTTGCATTTTTATTTTCAGTCTCTTCATTATTCATTACAAATAAGTTAGCTAATTGCTAAATAACAAAAAAGACACTAATTAGAGTAGTGGCTTTGACATCTGCATGTATTCAAAGTTAAAACTTAATTAGAAGTTAAAACTATGTTGTTTTATTGATGGGTACTTAGCATTTTTAGCCCTTTAAACATTAAATGGAGGTTCACTTATAAAGGGGCATCACAATGAAACATTTAAATACACTACTAATTTTCTCCTCTTGTTAGTGATACTCACCTTTCTCCTGACAGTCACCAGCAAAAAAAGAGCAAACTGAGAAACATGCCAAACATGAGCAAATACCTACACCTTCTTTCCAGAGTAAATGATTGTCTCTGAATTGCCATTCTTCTTATTCCAGTTTTATTCTTTTCATTTGTCAGCAAGGGAATTCATACGCTCAAGCCCCCCTCCTCCCCTCTAACAATGACACTCTGCTAATAAACTCTTACTGCCTTTTTCTATCTATCAAAACCACTGCATAAATCGCTGCCTCGGAATCCTCACCACTCAGACACACATACTGCTGACCCCCCTTGGGAACAGTGAGCAGAACCCTCTGCCAATCAGCAATTATAAGATAATGGTACTAAAAAGCCTGAACCTGGGAGTTATTCAGTTGCTCTGCCAACCCTTGCAGGACTCTTATGTGTCTGTGAATTAAGTAATTAACAGACTAATGTGTTGTTCAGTATAAAGGAGTTACACCCCTCTAGTCAGGTTTGACACCACCAAAATTCACCTCCTCACCACAAGGTTGTTCATTCTCATTTCCAAAAGACAGAGAAATCCATGAAAACATTGCTTCATACCTCAAGTTTGCTTTGAAAAAAGAAAAAAACAAAAAAATTGCTGTCACAATCTGAGGATTGCCTTTCAAGGCAAACACACATGCCTGGTCTTCTAGAGTACCCTTAAATAAAGGGAGATCTAAATTCACCAGACCTGGAGAAGCCAAAGCTATAATTAAGATGGCTGTGGATGCTCCTCAGTCTGCAAAGTAAAGGATGAATCTGTTTTTAATCTGATGACTAATTTCATTGATTATCATGTAGACTGCATGATGTAACCTAGAATATTTTGCCTACAGAAGCTACAAAGAAAGAGGGAGCTTTAACTAGTGATAGCAATGAACATTACTGCTTTAGCTTACTGTCTGAGCTGAGCTTTAGCCAAGAGATTAGTTTTCAAACATAGTATTACAACCTGTGTTTTCTAGCTGATACACAGTATTAAGGATTCATCTGCATTACAAATACATGTTGTGTTTAAACATGAGCGGAAGAAGTTACATTAGTGGAAGCGATGACTGCAATGTTACAGTAGTCACGGTGGTCAAGGGAAAGTGTGTTCACCTTCATGGATCAAACCCTGGTGGAGAACAACTTTCTACTTCTGTGCTCTAGGTATCTTCTTCCATTATAAGGAATTCTGCCAGTTGGTCTTTGCAGAATCTGAAGGATGGAATCAGCCAGATTTGCAATGTAGAAAAGAAAAAAAAAACCCCACCAAACCAATGAAGTTTAGGGAATAGAGAGTATGCATTAGAGATGTGACATCTCCTTCACTTGAGATTTTTTAAGAACAAATAGGATAAACAACTGTTGGAAAAAAGCCAGGCATTCCCATTCCTGCCTCAGTTCAGGGTTACTGACCAGCTGTTCTCTTGAGATTACTCCAACTCAGACACTTTGAGGACTTTAATATTTACAAGTTGTTCCTGCATCCCTCCTGGTCCAGTCACATCACTCGAATCAGTCTCATCAGCCAAAGTATAAAACATGGCAAAATGACTCCATGACTCTGGGTTGTTACAGAGCAGGAGAAAGAGCCAGAAGGTTATTGTTGTGACTGCAAGGGTTGATCAGCCAGTGGGGTGGCAAGGAAGGTGTATTTACTGAAAAAGAAGAAATTGTACAGCCTCCCGGAGACTCTGAAGACTAAGTCATGCTTTCCCAGCTTTGACTGAGAAGAACTTCCTTTATGCTCCTCAGACGCAAAAAAAAGAGCTTAAAGAATGGCTAGTGTGTTAAATCTAAAAAGAAAAGTTATTAAAAGAAAACTGAAAATGCAGAACATCATATCACTAATAAAAACCTGGCTGCAAAGTTGTATTGAAGGATAGAACAAAGAAAAATCATTATATCAATTCATAATACATCATGCAAGTATTTTTAATGAACTTTTTTTTAGTCCATAGCTCAAATCCTGACATTTATTATTTCAATGATTTCAGATGCTCTTTCCAGGATTTCTGTGAAAAAAGGAAGCCATTTTCAAACCTTGAAACAAATTGGCTCCCATATGTAAGTTTAAATTATCCATCACCCTGCAGGAAGATTCAAGCAAAATCGAAGGCCATCTTGATGAATAATCAAGGTAAATTTGTCACATTTTTTACCGTGCTGCATACTTTCAGAGTTTCATAAAAAGATCCACATAATTAGTTTAGCTTACCAGAAAAAAAAAAGTTGAATGACAAGGTCAGGCTCTTGCCCTTTCAGTAAATTAGAGAAGATTGCCATAAATTGCATAATATAATGAAACACCAATTTGCATATTTGCTGCTATATTAAAAGGGATCAGTTTTAGCTCGCAAAGCAGAACAAATAAAAACATGCATTTTAATAACTCAAATTACTCCCAGGAAGTGACCCTCAGCAGAAAGCCTGATTATCACTACTTAATTAGAAGCCTTGGAAATCTAAATCCTCCTTTAAATCCTATTCTGTGTACAGTGAAAGATGAAGCCGTGAGTTTTGTCTTAGATTCAATATTTACTCTTTACTAATATGTTTGCAGGGGAGACTTTCCAAGCATTATGAAGACATGCAAAAAAAATTAATATTCAAAGAAAGAGTGCATAAAACCTGTGTTGGCTTGCAGGTGCAAAGCAATTAACAAGCTGGCATTTGCAGTACTTTTAATTAATTAATTAAAAATTCAAAGCTGACTTTCATTTCTTTAAATGTTTGAACATTTTATCCATCAATAATGAACCACTACTTACTCCTGAGGTACAACAGCTGGTAAATGAAAAAACTTAGTCCCACACTGTAAAAAAGTGCATAGGAATTTCACATTTTGCTTTCTTCTTGCAATTTAAAAAATGCAATAGTTTGAAACTCTGTATAATGTGGAGGTGAATCTTATGCATCTGCTTAGCTGTAAAAATAAACTGCGTTCTATATTACAGTTGAACCTAGAACAGGAATTAAAATAAAAAGTTTCAGTTTAAAATGTATTTGGGTTTAATTTTTAATTCAACTTAAAAAATTAAACTCTGTTTGCTTTGGGAAGTCTAGGGATTTTTTTCTTAAGAATGAAGTGTTCTGCCCTGATCTTTAAAGGTTAAAATTATACTATAAAATGAGATTTTGAGTCATTTCTAAATGGTTGCGAATAATAAATAGACAGAGAAAGGTGCTGTGATTAAATTTACAAGTTGATATCACTTGAATGATAAATGTATTTTTTTCAGTGGAAAGATTTTGGTCAGTATATATTTAAAAGGCACTACCATTAATATACTTTAATTAAAACATAAATACTACATTGCTACCTCACTAGGCATTCACTCAGCTGGAACTAACTGTATTTGCTTAATCTACAATTTTAGATGTATTAGCAAAAATAAATGTTGGTGAATGTAAGAGCCTGATTACATATCTTGGGTAAATTGGTGATAATGAGTCAAGAGACTTTGTGTTCATTCACATATATTAGAATAAGAATCATTATGAAATTAAAGCTAAGATTAATCCTGCTAATGACACCAAGGAGCATCTGGGAATAAGATAACCCAGATGTCAAATTCACTGTGATACTGTGCTGCTATTTGATAGAGTAACCCCTTGAAGTGTTCTTCTAAGGCAGCTAGCTGGTACCCCACAGTCCCAGCACTTGAAATGCAAATGAGTGACAAGATAGACTAATAATGAGAGCAGATTCTAGCAGTAAGGAAAATGAATTAATTAAAAAAAAAAAAAATCTGAACCACTGATAAGAACAAGCAGCAGGCAACCCAATGTCCTCAATTAGGGTGGATGACATCTGCAGTGTATTTCTCTCTAATAAAGCCCTCACTCTGTATTCCAAAGCACACGATTCTAACACTGTTAACATTTTAATGTCTTGGGCGTGCATGGTAACATTAATTACAAGATGATTTGGACGACTTCTGAATCTCTTTTATGTCTTCCACTGAGTAAAAATCTGAGTTGTAGCTTTGATATCATAAATAAAATGTAGAGACCTGCCAAGCATTAAAGCTCTCCTGAAGTAACTCAGATCTGCTAAGTTACATTAAACCTTTATAGCTAAGTAAAGAGCATTCTCTATGAATTTAAAGAGGGTCAGTGTCTATACATTTTAATGGCAAAGCTTTAGAGGTCTCCAGCACTTTTCTTTAGACTGCAGCTGTTGTTGTTTTTAATTACTAATGAGTTTAATCTAATGTTTTGTTGAGCTCAATTTACCTTCTCCATAGCATTTGTTCAGAAACTCACACCAGGATTAAGTGACTTGCTTCCTTGTCTCCCCAATCCTGGATCCTCTCTTCCTGCTAACTGCTCTGCTCCTTGTGTGGAAAGAGCAATTGTTAGCAAAAACACTCCCAAAACACAACAAAGATTAGCGCTAACTGGAAAAGCCCTCACACTTTAATTGTGGCACAAGACTCAATGAGCAAACCAAGAACAATCCAGGATCCCCGTGGGCTTTTTCAATTCACACTGAAGTGCTGTGGCACCTCATCTTCATTGCAGTTAGGCATGCTAACCATTCCCTGCACTGCCACCATCCCTCCGTCAACTGTGTAGACACAGTGCAAGTGGGGGCACGGGGGAATGAGCAAGGGCAGCATTTGTAGAGGGAAGACACATGGCGTCCCTGGTTCTGTACTGCCCTGAATCTTTAAGTCAGTACCCTGAAACTGGGCAGGAAGATTTTCATGCAGTTCTGTAGCCCACTTCATGCCTGTCTAAATGCAAGGAACAAAAGCATGCAGAATCAAGCTTTTATTTTCTCAAATTTGTGAAGCAGACAATGAACTTTTACTACTGTCTGGAACAGGACAAGGATCTATCCTGCCCTCTTGGCACTGCTACCAGTGATGCTGGAAAACAGACTCCTGTTTGTGAAACTCTCCTTGGGGATGGCTGAGGCAAGACACTCAACCTCCTCGCAACTTTGGTCATCTCGTAAAACTTCACTCCACCATAGGTTACAATACACAGTTCAGTAAGAGCTGTATGAGAAACATCACCGTAGGAAAGGCTTGTACACATTTGAAAACTACCATTTCTTTGGGACAAATCGCCAAATGTAAATACTTTGATCTCTTCTTTGACTCTAGGGTACAAGTTGACCAGTGTCTTTGTGCCAAGGGTATAAGACCACAATTGACTCACTTTCACGCATCACTTACAAAAACAAAGTAACAATAATATGTCAATCCACAGTTAAGATGTGGTCATGAGATTTGTGACAACAAGCTGCTCAAGCCATTTAATCTTATTATAAACTGCCTCCTTCAGAAACACACATCTGTGCCTGTTTCTGATGACATTTCTGGGACATCATCACTACCCTGTCTTCTGCTTTTTTGAGTTCCACAGTACATACACTCTTCTCTGTCTCTCTACATATCTTTTTCTTGTCTTCCCCCCACCCCCATATATTGGATATCGGTAAGAGGCATTTACTGGTCCAATTAAATTTTGTACAAGTCTGAGACAAGATAATTGAAGAGAAGTTAAGAGGAAAGCAAACTGGCCTTGGGATCTATGCCTTCAACTACATTTTTAGATGCATTTTAGAAGGTAATTTATACAACCTCTCATTTAATGCAGATGTTCTTTCCTTTTTCAGCCTTCACAGCCTCAAGAATTAATGAAGCACTGAGAAATTTCAGAGAATATCTTGATGTTAATAATTTTAAACCCTCCCTCTGAGGAGCAAGGGCAATTATTTCTACTGTTATTTTGTTGCAGTAGATCTTGTCTTCCAAGTGGAGCCAGGTGCTGGCACAGTTGTGCTTGTTCTTTATGTCAGAAATTGGGGGAGATCTACTTTTCAGAATTTGAAATGTTTTGGTTGATAAAATTTAAAAAGTGTACCCCATTAGATACTTCCGGCATGATTTGCTCAATCAGGAAAGTAATTCACATGGATGAAATTGCATAAAAGCCCCAGACTCTTTTCCCTGGACAAAGATATGATGGTACTCAGGTCTTCAGTCTTCTATTGGTATCCACAGCCCTGTGGATTTTCACTTCATTTCAGCCCTGCTTTTCAGCTTATATAGTTGTTCTCCTCTCAGCTCCTCTATATCAGCTGTATGGGAAAAGGACTTGTGAAGTTGGAATAATTTACTTATAGCCTCATCCATTTAGAACACTGAAAAGTACCCCCAAAGCTAAGGTCAAACAAAGACTTCAGCTTGTCTACACTTAAAAGTAAATCTGTTTAATCAGCTCTAGCTTCCGGAATGTATGTACAACCAGGAGCATGGACTGTTAAAAAAAATACCTTAATTTATTGTAGGTTCATGAGATGAAAGCACAAGCTGTAAATCATCCTAATCTGCTGCCCTTGACATACATGCCATGTCTTTTTTGGTGGTCTTTGCTAAGACAGAGACTGATCTTGTCCCAGCCTACATCACTTACCTTATTAATCAGGGTCTTAATGATCATGTCAAGTGACTTTTGAGCAGAAGTGACCACTGTCTAAGTGCCTTTCCATTTTCTGGAGAAGGTGTCTCTTCTTAAGAGTGGCTTTGTACCACCCTCTGCCTTGCTGCTTCTCTGAACTCCTTTGCTTTCATACCTTGGAGTTGGCTTGCTAGGATGCCTTCACAGAGAAGTCCAAAATGTAAGCAAGAGTTTTAAAACCCCATAGCCTGTATCTTTCCTCTGAAAATACTAACAGACTTCTTTCATTTTATCTATGAGTAGATAGCATGATGCACCTTCTAGCAAGAACACGGAGAAAGCGTATAACCCCTGAAGCCACTGAAATTTTTTTAAAATTTATAATAGAAGCTTGGTTATAGGAAAAAACCCCCCTGATTAAATATGCATAAAATGTGGCTCTTTTAATAGCTGTAAAATCTTGTAATGTAACCACAGGGACAAACCACAGAGACTCAAGAGGGGAAAAAAAAAACCACAAAAGAGTTAATAAAAATACCCCCTTAAAAAGGTAACTATGTCATCTACAGACTACCACTTTCACCAGGCAGGTTTAGTAAATTGCAAGCCAGCAGGTTCCAAGAACGGCTATACAGGGAATTTCTGAGACAAAAGTTTAAGTCACCATTACACAGGTCTTGTCTTTCCTTGTGCTGGGCAAAATTGCCATTAATATTAATGGCAGACAGGCACGCATGGAAAGGAGAGAAACCCCTAATTAGTGTCGTAGCACATGCAACATTCCTAACAGGGAAACCATTTTGTATGCCCTAATTGCACAAAATTGGCAACAAGTTACCGTATGCATCTGTATCAAAGGCTACAGAAGCTCATGAATTCTCCAGTGGTGGGAGAACGTGCCCATACTGCAGAGTTTGGGGGACAAAAGCAGTCTGTGTATGTGTTATCCTTGCAACCTCTGCTACCTAGCAAAAGCAGCCCTCCAGGGGTCCACCGACCCCTGTTCCTGCTGCATCCCTCATCTCTCAGAGGGGAAGCACAAGCAGCTGTATTTTCCATCGAGGTAGAGGTATTTTCCCACATTTTGTACTTAGAAATCTGACTGATCAATCTCTGCTGATATGCAGATATTGCAAAATCACTAAAACCACACTGTAGCCTTACAAAAATATCAGACTTGCACTGATAATGTTAGAGAATAGGGGCTTGTCTCATTTACAGATTTCTTTGTATAATGCTACAAATATCAAGTCCATATGGCTGCAGAAAGATGTTCAATCTCCAAATCATGCTTGCTACAATTTCTACTAAATACAAGGCATTAGAATTTCTGCAGAAATATTTCCAATTCAAAAGTGAGAAGAGTTCCAAGATAATACTGTTTTCCTAACTAAAAGAATAAACCAATTTCATCTGCAAGGTAAGTGGTAAAGTGGAATTATATGAGCAGCAAATTTGATAGAGTTTTTCTCTGTAAAAATATACTATATTCTTATAACTACCTTTTTAGATTTTTAAATCTTTAAATAATTACTTAAGCATCTATGTTTTCCCCCTCTTAAAAACATCAGAGCAAGTAATTCCTCAAGTAACTCAGTTGACTTATCACTGATGCAACAGACCTTGTTTTTGTTCCAGAGATTCAGAGACAGAAAAATATCTTATTCAACAATTTTAATTTTTAAACTAGAGAAAGAAAATACTGTGTGAAACATTTTCACCTAAATACTTAATTGGAAGCCAACATAAATAGAAGACTGGCATCAACCTACTTAACAAGAAACATGTCTGGCTCACCCAATATTTTCTTCATTAAACATGGAAGTTTCTTTCAAAAACCAAATTCCTAAATTACCTTTTTTTTTTTTAAAGCAGTAGTCTTCATTCTTCTAGAACCAAAATCTGGAAATGACCAAAGGCAAGTCTAAGAATAAGAAAGTTTAATCATCTAGGAGCTCAGGTAGCGACAGCGTATCCACTTCATCAATTACAATAAGATAAATCTGTCCACGTTGTATTTATGGATAGACTGTTTGGCCCCTAATACTCAATTTGGACAAGTTTAATGTTTCCCTGGCTGGTCTACTGTCAAGGCCCATCTGTCAGAGTGGCACAGTGCCCATTCACAAGGTAAGATGCCAGTTTCAACCAGAGTATGGATACTAACCAAAGACCAGTTTAGGAGGAAAGCCTATTGGATGTAGCTAATGACACCTTATTTACAGAGATCCTCCTGGTGTCAAGCAGTGCCAAATTAAGAACACATGCTACATTACAAGGATCACATCTGTTAACAAATATTGGCACTTTGTCACTGGCATCTGCCTCTTTTGTTGATCTGCTCAGTAGTGAAAAGGCTGCCCCAGAAGAGGTGTTCAGGCCTCGTCCTACCAGCATAATCACAGATTTACTCACCAAGAATTTCCCAATAACTGGCCAAAACCTGTCAACGTTACCTCTGCACACATCTTGTCCCAGAGATCGGTGATGCCCTGTAAAAAGCTGTGAAATTATAGAATTATAATACCTATTCAAATGAGCTTTTTCATGTATTTGAGGGTTTATTAAGCCTATTGGCATCCTGTTAGCAACAAGAGGAACATGATTGCAGAAAACAGAGTGACAAGTAATAAAAAGGGGAGGAAACAACTGTTGTATATTCACGCACAGTTGAGTTTAAAATCTCAGTAAAAGATTGATTTAAATACCTCAACCCAAAGGAAAAAAAAACAAAACAAAACCAGAGAGTAGCAAACATTATGTTCTTTGGGACTCCTTTGCTCTTGTATGGCGGGTTTTGCTTTTTTTTTTTTTTNNNGGTGATTTTTTTTTTTTTTTTTTTTTTTAAGCAGAACAGTATGGAAGTATTAAAGCATAGACAGCATGGGCCAATACAGAAAGGCCTCTGTACTGAAGTCATGTGATTACAACCATTTCAATTTTAAGATTGTTTCCAGCTTCCACCATAACAACAACAAACTGGAACATGTTCAACACTTATAACTACTGCTGTAGTCCCTGCCAGATCCTGGGGGCTCACAGTCCTATGTGAGCAGTTTGCCATGAATCATGTCATGGATATTAAGTCCAGAAGCTCAGTCTTTGCCAGTAGTCTCAGTCATGCTCTGTATGTCTGGGGAGGAAGGAGGTGGGCTGACTCCACATCCAAGCAGGTGGGAACAAGAGCACGAGGGGCTCCTCCCTTTTGGGAGCTGCTGCCACACCACCTGTTTTCCTGGTTGGAAGGCAATGGAATCTGCACTCCTAGCAAGTCTCTCATTTACCCTTAGAGTCCAGGAGAAAGAAAGGAAGAAATAAGGGTTGCAACATGAGGATGAGACTGAGGGGACACTACTGCTTTGGGCCCTCTAAGGTACAGAAGCAAACAATTACAGGGATCACCAGCATTCAGGGCTGGTATAAAGGTATCACGGTAGGCATAGCAGGAGCAGGATACTTGTACAAACCTCCTTTCAGGTATCTCACCTTGTTGAAGAGACCAGGACTCTGTTCTCTTTGCTTTGTTGATGATACATAATTGCCTGGTTGACCACACCTGCAGCACAATGCAGCACTATGAGTAATTTACAATAGAATGGGAAGCTCTTGGACTGAGTTATTTGGTAACAAGCAGCCTTCACTGGAAGTAGCTTAAAGGACTAGCTGAATTTTCTTAAACAGGGACCAAGAATATAAATCCTGAAAAATCTATTTTGGGCTGTAGAAAGGAAAAACTACATTTACACACTTCTTAGGACACCAAAGGTCTGGGAACAGGATGATGCTATTGGGAATAAAATGAAGTGCTTTCACTCCCTAGTCAGATACAGCTATTGTTCAATAAAATGGTCAAGAGGTACCACTAAGTATTACTATTTAGATCACATCATCTTTGGTGCTGAGAGATCTGGCTCTAGCTCTTCTCTCTGGAACAAAAGGTTCTTTGGCCACCATGCTTGTTCAGTTACACCAATCAACCAAGCATCAGTACTGTGAGATGGCTGTATTTTAGTACAGTTCATTTCAGTAGCATTCACAGAGAGGGCACAGTACTCCTCAGGAAGCATTGAAGATAAGATGGCATAAAACTTCAGTCTTCTTGTGCTATTAGAACAGCTCTGCCTCATATCTCATCCATTAGCATTGATCTTCATGGAGGTTCTCCTTTAGGCTTCAGGGTGAGCTAAATGAACCATTTAAAACTAAATGAAGGCACAGGGCTGTGTGCCTCTGCCTTTGGTCTACACATAGAAGCTACTCTCTCCTAGTACCATGAAACAGACATTCTTGTATGTTCTTACCAACATTAAAATGTAGAGCAAATGAAGATGAAGACCACACAAGCATTGAGTTGACTATGCTTTTTGGCAGCACCACAGTGTTTCACTCACCAGCCAATAACAGTTTAATCACTCAGGATATACAGAAAGATTATGTTGAATGATCCCAGGAAGTTAGTTACTGGGGCTGTTACAGATGGTTCCTTCATCTTCATTTACAGCAGCATATCTTGAGCAGAGACATCACTTCACTAGATAGAAACATGCAATTAGGATAGAAGCAGCAGGTATCTGACACAACACGTAACTCAGGAGAGTTCCCCAAATATCTCCAAAGCAACTATCAGCCCATACACCTGCAAAGCTTCAACAGAGAAAGGTACATACTGAGAGGTATTTAACAACGATTAAAAAAAAATAAAATTATCAAAAAAAAAAAAAAAAAGGACATACTGACTGATTCGTCAGGTAGGCCTGAATGAAGTCTAGCTTGTGACAACCTATTCCAGAAAAAAATAACATATTTATGATGACAGAAACACCACTTTCCAGCTTGGCTGGTGGATTTATTTTGCTTAAATAGTCTTGAATCACCAAACGACATTTGTGATAATGTCATAAAAGGAAAATGTTTAACTGCCTCCTGGATTTAACTGGCATGTGAAAGATGTAATTCTAAAGATAACAATAAGATTCCATTTATACATCTCCTGTCGTCCAAATAAGTCCTTCTGTTTTGCTAACTGTACAGGAACATCCTTAACCATAAAGCCACAGTCAGTACTGGAAACTAACAGTTTAAAGCTGGAAATAAGGATCTCACCCACTTGGCAGCTGGCATCTGAACTACGAGAGGTGTAACGTGACGAAGCACAGCTCAGCTTCTGAGCTGGGTGTGTCCCTGGTGTGTCTGTTGCAGGCTGAGTACACACAGGCTCAGGATCCAGCTTCACCTTGCCCATGCAGCTAGCAATGCCAGCAAAGATGTCGTTTACAAAAGACTTCACTTAGTTAGCACTGCTTAACCCTGTAAGAAAGTGAAGTCTGTTTAACCACCAGAGCATTTCCCAATACATGTAATGGTTTCAGTACAAGCCTCGGTCATACCTGCTTCTTGTTCACCAGGGAAATGCACTGTTAAAAGTGGCATATGTGGCTGTGGAGTCCAGGTTATGCCACTTAATTTTAGATGTGATTTAGAAGTCTCATCACTCAAATGCTTTCTCTAGACGATATGCATCTCCAGAAGGCATTTCAAGCCTTAGGTCAGTTAAACTGTCCTTTTTAACAATCTCTCCCTCCCCTACAAGTAGAGAGAAAGCCAAGGGTGACATAGTCTCCTCAAAGAGATCCTTAATGCTTGGTGGCAGGAGTCACTTTTCATTTGATGCACCTAGTTCAGAGAAGCAAAATGGTGTTTCTTGGCTAGTGATGAATCAGAAAATACCTGTTTATCTAACTATAAATGCCAATCACCCCTCTTTAAGGGTTCCTGACTGGTCAGTCAGTCCAGGCTGTCCCCTGGCCATTTGCATCGCTGGTCCTGAGGAGATGGCATGGAGCTGTTAGCCTGTTCAAGATGGCTAGAAGCCCTGGCAAACATTGCAAACCAGCTACCATCGACGAACCAACATCAGCACAAGAGAAGATTTTGTCTCTAGTAGCATGAGAGGACTCCACAGGTGCCCAGCCATATAGGCCTACTGAGACTCTGCAGCAACTGAGATTTTTGCTGGATGAAGTAATAATACTGATAGGACTGCTTGAAAAGCAGTGGTAATAGGGGGGAAAAAAAAAAAAAAGAGAGAAGGGCTAATAGACAAGTGAGCCTATTCATGTTTTATTCTTTTACAATAATATAATAACTTAAAATATTAATTTATGTACATTTAAAAGGCTAAGGATAGAAGACGGTGGCTGCAGGGTATGGTTTCTACAAACCTGAAATAATATATCCATCTAAAATTCATATTTATTAGTGGAATAAATCCTTAAAATGATTTCAAAAACTCATCAGGCAAAACAATGTTCCAGGCTGCAGCCCACCAAACAGAACTGGAAACTTATGTCAGAGAACACTGTTAAAAGTGTTATTAAAGTGATCTGCATGCATTTTCTCCACTTCTGTGGAAAAAGCCTGCTTTGAAACATTTTATCAAATGCTGCCCTCTAGTGAACAGATGGCTTTCAGAGGAACACACAGAGACCAGAACAGTTGTACGTCTAGCGGAAAAATATAACTAAAATATCCAAAGTACATATAAATTGAGACAAAGGAGTCATATGAGATGTCTGGATCATTAGGCAGCAATTACTGCTGGTGATATTCCTCCCTCCCCCCCTCAGTATTTTATGAGCATCTGAACTCAGTGCATTTCGCCATTACAATTGTATTCACTCCTTCACACCTCCAGCATCTTTCCATATCGTAAACCTCCATCTGACATTTATACTTTGCATGCTCAAGTTTTAATGATACATTTCACCATTCCTGAGACTCTCCATCATCATACAGGTAGCCCATTCAGAATTAAATTCTGAATTTAAAATAGCTTGCAAAATAACAGTTTGATGGCATTGTACAGATATCCGAAGATCAGTGAAACACATCTACCACCATGCTTGATCCATACTATTATTTCTCCTTTTCCCATGAAAGGATATCTCCCATGCTTCACTTGCTTACAAAAAATTTCAGCTTCTGCTTCTTTCCCATTGATGAAAAGAACTGCTCTGACAGACTTAGAAAAAAAAGCATGGAAATTCTCATAAACCTCAGGTATAATTAAGAAAAACAATGCAAACTAAGCCTCTCCAGTTCCCACAACAGTATGCACTTAATAGATTCCAAACTGTTAATGTTTACATTAGCTCAATATTTTAATAGCATTGGTTTTATTTCTCCATCAAGTAACAATTTTATCCATTAAGGTAGAATTAGTTGCCTTACAGTTTATGAGTAGTGCATTTAAGTAGAGGGGTTTGTTTTTCATGGGGTTATTTTCTTGTAAGTGCACACTGGTAATAGGCTCTAATGCTCATCTTTCCTCCTTTTGCATATTGCATATGCTAAACAAGTTCTTTCAGCAATAAAAGAATAACCCACCACTTATCACCGCAGTTCAAAAGACTCTGTAACAGGGTCATACAGAAACATTTCTTTAAGGCTGTGCCCTTCAGTAATTTTTTTTAAAATAGAACACTTGTGTTTGGTTAAAGGTATATTAAACACAACACATAACATTAAAAATTATTTTACGGTCACTGCTACCAAATAGATTATCTACCACAGCAGGTAGGCTGTCATGAGAGTTTATTAGAAGCACCACACTTCAATCCATCTAAGTAATGTATCGATTCATAAGATGGGTGGCATCAGCATTCTACGAATGGGAAATAGTCAGACCTTAACAGCTGGTGGAATATTCTTTTTTTTTTCCCTTCTGGACTATCTACACACCTGAAGATTTTCACTGCAGAATAAAACAACACCAAAGAATGCAAGACTTCAGAAGAGCTAGCAAATCTAAGGTCATCCAGTTCCAGGTGGATACCCTCATACAGCTTTGAGAGGCCTGGCTTTTAGAAGATGCTTGGCATTCACC
This sequence comes from Brachypteracias leptosomus, assembly GCA_013401335.1. Lineage (NCBI taxonomy): Eukaryota > Metazoa > Chordata > Aves > Coraciiformes > Brachypteraciidae > Brachypteracias > Brachypteracias leptosomus. The sequence continues at coordinate 51,816 of VYZX01033539.1, forward strand.
TCTTCAAAATAGTCTCTGTTCAAGCTTCTCAAATGAAACACTACACAAGAGAGATGCGTGGTACCAAGGCACGCTTTTGAAACTGCTGCTCTGACCCCTTTGGTTTTATGTCTATACCTGCATCTGAAAAAGTTAGAAATAGGGGGAGTGGGGGGGATGGGACACTGGGAGAAAAAGAAGATGATGTTTAAGAAACTGAAAGACTTAAGTTTTGATTCAAATTATTTCATGCAGAATATAAATCACTACCATGTTAAATTATCTTCTAGGTGCATCAAAATCAGGGCTTTATATAATTAAATAGCTGTTGAAGGTGCTGTGCAGAAATGCTGCACTGGCAGTCTCCATTCATAACCTGCATGGGCCAGTTAGTCCTTAGACCTCTGATGTGACTCCATTAAGAGGATTTTTCATGGGAGCATGCAGGAAAATAGCTGCATGGCTGGAATTAAAGCCAGCAGAAGATAAATGAGAAAAGATAGACCAAAATACTATCCAAATACAGAAAATTCTATAAGAGCGCAAAGCAAGCACAGGAATAATTTTCAGTTTTGACAGAAGATTGCATTTGCCTTCCTTTCATCTTGCCTTCTAGACAACAAGATCATTTTCAGCAACACTCCTTCCCCAAAATGACAGTTTGCTCACTCTCCAGTGCATGTGTCTATGACCAAGATTCAAGGGACAAAGATGGCTGGTTGGATCATTAGCTCTGCTTGGTAAAGACTTAGTACTGGTAGGGAGAGTGAGGAACACACTGATCCATTGCTCCCTGAACACCCACTAAAAAGAATCCATAGACTTCACTATAGACTTAAACAGACTTAATTATGGCATATGAAGATTAATGAACTCCATAATTTGTGCAATGTGGAAAGCACTGGCATCCCGCACAATGAATATGAATAAATAGGGCTTTGCTCTTGCAGAAAGCCTCTCAATGCTATGGCATGGGATGCAACCAGCTCTGGCTGCATCTTACCCACCTTAGCAGCTGGGTACAATCTGAGCAATACAATATGCAAGGCCACTAATCCCTAGGTGCCAGATCTTGTGACTTTGTTCCAAATTACATTAGTTTTATATAAATTCTAGCCTGTGGTTCTCTGTCAACACGTAGGGGTCTTATGGAGACTGAATCAGTGCTGAAACAAGGGCTGTTCTGGAAATGATTCTGCCCAGTTTGTGAAGCAGCTCATTAAAATCTGCCTCCAGCGAGCTACAGCCCCATACCACTGTTCTGTCTGTTACCCGAGTTGTGTGACTTACACATAACTTCTGCCATTCCCCCCTGCCCAGTCAGGCATGGATCTGCCACCGCCCATGAAACTTACTGCCATTAGTTTGACAGCAAAGCCCTGGGCAGAATCATGCACCCAACTCTGATACTCACCCTCCTAGAGTGTGGAGAGTTGTAGAAAGAGCTGGAGAGCACAAGCGCCTCATTCCTCTGCTCTTTTCTGCACCCTTTCTGTTTCTTATCTGACTAGCACAAAGGTTAAAAACCCAGTTTCTGCTGGGCTTCTGTGCTAGCTAGACACCTGCTGATTCCATAATCTCCCTGTCCACAAAAACTTCACTGGAGCTAGAGAGACACCAATGCAAGTTACATTACTGCTCACAGAAACACTAATTATAGTTCACAGAGAAAGTTCCTATCCCACAACCAGGCATTCAGGTGCTTCGCATATTTCAAAGCAGCACATCACAACAGTGCTGGATGCAGTTAAACTAATCTGGGTTAAATTCACACCGACAGCCATAAAGTAGATTTGTTTTTCTACACATTTCCTTGAGAAGAGCATCAAATGGAACATTTCTCCACCTGCACAAAGACAGCTTCTATCCTGACAGCTCTGCAGCATGACCCAGATGAGGTTGAGAGAACAGTCTGCCTCCAAGACCTACTGTGCACCTGAATTGCACATCCCAAGCCTTTTGAGTTTCATATCTATTCATGACTCCCTAACTAATCCGTTTATCCCTGTAAACACTGGAGATAAAACTTCCCAATCCACGTGAACCTGAGAAAATAGAGGCCAAATCAGGGGTTATATTCTCTCCCCCAGATATTTGTGTCAGAGATCCAAAGTACATAAAAAATTACTTTTTGTATACCGTTTCCAAAGTTGGCTTGTAAAAAAAAATTTCCATTATGCCATCAGGTAGTCAAAAGACTTTATCATTCCTCTTCATATGTGGTGGATTTTCAGTAATGGCACATGTAGGCAGGTACCTTATGCTTCCACATGTGCTCAGCCACTGTCTATTGCCTGCTGCTTACAATGGAAATCTATAATACACCTCACAAGCAGTACTGTATATACTTGGCATAGTTTAGAGCACAGCTCCTCCCATCACTTAGGGTCATATGCTTCTCTTCATCTTAATTTACACAAGTTCTTGGATCAGGTCTATTCAGACTTGGCTTTAGGCTGCACAGATGAAATGCACTCGTACTTAGGTTCACATGTGAGTGTTTATGTTACATAGTTATCCAAGTCATATGAAAATCCTGCATAAAGTCGATCTCTCCTGCAAAAGTATATCTAAGTAGTGGTAAAACAAATATCTATTTAGGTATATACTAAGATAATTAAATGTTCCCTGAAAAGTAGCTACCAAGTCAAGTACCCAATTCTACCACCCATTGAAAGAGTGACAAAACTCCCCTTGACTTTAGTGGAAGAAACTCTGACATTTAAAGAGACACTGCCTGTCAAATACATTGTCCTGTTAATATTTTGCAATTAAAAACAATTGAAATAATATGAAAAGACCAATTAAATCTTATTAAAGACTCTTCTTGGCTTTTCTTGTTAGTCCCCATTGTTTTCTGAGACCTGCCATAAAAATGAAAGTTTTTAAAGCCAATAGCTACATGTTGACTGTTGTCCCACTTTTATCAAAGACAAATAGAGATTTGTTTGAAAATTTACTTTAAAAAATGCTCCCAGGTTAAGACCTTGTATGCCAAGTTTCAGCCCAGAGCGAATTTTTATGGCCGAGTTATAAGCCCTTGAAAATAGGAAACTAATACTGCAAGGATTTAAAATAATAGAAAATGTTTCACATAATATAAATCTATAAGCAGAGTATTATATTTAAGTCTTAATATCTACATAGTTGGATTATCTTATATCTTGACAATCATACTAAGTAATCTTGCCTCCTTTCCCCTTCCTTTGATTCAGTGTTTCATTCTTATGCATTAACAATGCTCTGGGCCATAAAATACTGTATTAATATTAGTTTGTCACAGTAGACTAAATTTAGAACAACTCATTAATATGGGAGAGTAAAAGGCATTCTGCCAGGAGTGTGAGTGACTCTATAAGATCTTAAGGCTATAAGTTATGCAGATATGCCACTTGAACCAGAGAGCTAGCAATTCTTTTTGTTACTAATAAGAGATTCTATTAGTTGAAGCCGATTCTATTTCTAATGAAGAAATGTGGAAAAAGGCAATTTTACCATTGGATGTATCTCTGATGTGTAGCCACAATAAAGCCATACACCATCTTTCTCTGCTTTCTGGTCAGATAGGATTAGTGGCACATACATAGAATGAATTTTCCCCTGCAGTATACAGGAAAAAAACAACTCCACTATAGCATTTTCGTTGGTACAGTCATAAACTGTGTATCCAGAAGAAAAGTCCAGCAATCAGAGCTGTTTCAAAACAAATCTTGTAATATTTAGAATTGCCCCAGTGAAGAAAGTTTTCATTTTTCACAAATACAGTCTTTCATTCGTATAGTTTCATGCCAGTAATGCCTTCTCAAAGGTTGTCAAATATTAATTTTTTTAAATTTAGTCCCTTGCTAAGCTACAAATATTCATGTTTAACACCAAGTAGCAGTTCAGGGGCTGACAACAGTATGTACCTTTTGAATGATGCATAGAAAGCAGCAGTTAGCACAAAGACAAAGCCACCAGATTGGTCTCAGGGAAACCCAGTGTCTGAATTTTTCATGATTCCTCCAGCACTTAAAGAATAAGAAACTGGCTACTACTGTTGGGAGATCAGCATTGCGAAGGTCAGANTGTTTAAGCAACTGATGGCTTCACCTGTCATCATCTAGTTAAGCTCTTAATGAGTTATTTTCTATTCTTGGTCACATCTGATTTTTTTTAATATAAGTCCCTTTGAACAGCTGGGAGTTTCAGCATCCTTTGATCACAGTATTCTGAATTTTCAGTCAAAATGAGGACATTTTTGTCCTTACTTGGGCTATTTTTCTAAGTATATTTCTTCAAGTATGTTTTTGGGCATTACTTTGCAGGCATACAAGGAAGCTGAACAATTAATGTATACATTTTTACATAAATGTTTATAAATTTAGTAANTGCAAGTGAATCAGGTTTTGCCTGGGGAAAGTGAAAAGGGATTTAAGCTGCTTAAGAGAATTATAAAGATTTTTTTAATGTATTTTACAAACACTGTAGTAGCTAAACAATAGCTATAAAAATGAAGAGAGAATCATACCCACCTACTATTCATTACTTGTAAGTCTCAAAAGACGGAGAAAAGACCTTTTCTTTATGTCCTAAGGCTTAAAACTTCCAGATATCATTCTTTTTCTTACAGACTTCCCATTACTCTTCTT
>VYZX01033540.1:7099-25228 GCA_013401335.1 Brachypteracias leptosomus
TTTTTTTTTTTTTTTTTAATAGATCTATATCACAATAAGCCATTTATAAGAAGATGAATGATGCCTAAAAGCTATGTTGGAACAGTCATCCCACAGTCTCAAATCTTTTTTTTAATTATTAGATCTATAATTAATCTTGATTTATACCAAATGTGTGTGACTCAGACACACTGACAGAGAGCTGATGACAAAACATGTTATTGTTGATGCTGTAGAAGATGTACTGTGAGCATCTTCCAAGGCTTGGAGAACACCCCCATGTTTAAGCTGTTTACTCAGTAGTCACAAATAACAAGAACTGCCTCAGTCCACTCTTTAAAGCAACCTTTTTCTTTTTTTTCCCCCCCTTTTGAAGATTAATCCAGTCCTTGATGAAATTCCAGAAACACCTCTTTCCCTGTTTGCTGGATTTTTTCTATATTTAGACAATCAGTAAGAGTGACCAAGTCAGGTAAAGCCACTGACCAGCCAGAGTTCACATCTCTATTTGCATCTCTGCAACTCTGGAGGACAGAAAAGTCTTTTAATTGGCAAGTCAACCACAGTAGGAACATGCTTTTAGGAAACGAGGCCTACACCATTCTCTTCACACTGGGCACACTTGCTCTGGTTGCCATGGCAATCTGCTGGAGCATGCTAGGTCCAATGATGTGGAAAACAAGATGGCTTCCTCATTTGTTTAGCCTTAAGGAAAATTACAGATATTAAGAAATCATTACAGGGCTAACAGACACTCTGAAGACTTGACCTAAATAAACAGCATCATGTCAGATTGCTAATAGCTGCCTAAGTTTTATTTCTGTGACTCTCCTGAAAGTCCTTAGTTAATGAAGGTTTTATTACTCTAAATATTTGTTTTTCTCCACCTGCAAGTAAAATCCTGTGCTTTGAATGTTAAGGTGGATCTCCTATTCAGTGAAGTGCATTTAATTTGTCACTCAATTGACAAGAAGTTTAAGTGTTAAAAACAAACTGATACTTCTGTGAGTATAAAATCAAAATTTTGGATTCTTCATACCTCTGTCCCCTGGAAAGGATTTTCTGTGTTTCACAGAAAGAACTTTCCTGGTGTGGAGCAGCCAACACACGGTATATTCCCCATAGCAAGGGAGTGAAGTCTCAGACTCCTTGGCCTCCGTGGGGCTGGAGAGGGTCACATGTCTCAGTGAGAGGAAACGTTACATTTTGAGTTGGTGCTTTAAGGATTGAAGTAGATGCTTTGAGGATGGAGGAAATGAAAAATTAAATGCAGGCATAAGAAAAAGTGTACTAATGAATGAACCCATCTGTTAAAAATATAGCAGGAAGTGACAGCCAAAATCTGTGACTGCAGATATGATGGTTGTAGGGTCATATGGGGGAACCACAAGGTCAATAGAAAATAGATTATGTCTTTCAAGTTTTCTCAGTTAAATGGTCTGTAATTTCAAAGCAGCTGGTTAGTTGGTGCTCTTCACTTTCTCTCCTTGGGGAATGAAAGATAAAGGTGAGGAATTTCACAAGTTGCTGAAAGAAACATTTCAAAAAAAGACTTGTTTTGGTAAGTCTTCTGACATACCACGTCTTTCTTTACTGGTGGCTTCCAATGTCCTCTGGAATATGAACAATAGAAGAAACCAATTAACAGAGAAAGCACGTGGGACAAGTTTACTGCTTCCTTGATTGAAACATACCAGTCATAGATACATGTAGGTAGACACACGGTCCCAATCGAGCTCTGTGCACTTTAGTACATAACTGGAGAAACTATGTCTTCTGCTTAATTTGTTAGCTGGGAGGTTCCCCGTGGAAGCACCTGCATTGTATTTGAAGCAGGAAGATTTTCTAAACTATAGAAAATACCCACACTGAGTGCTCCTTTCTAAATGTAGAAAAGCTATCTAAGGACTATAAAATCAAATTAAACAAGACGGCCTCCCCACACAAAAAATTAACCACATTCCAATATAATTGTATTTATGCTAAGAATCTGAATTTCTTATATCCTTATTGATTATTTGAACGGTGTTTCTTTCCATTTCTATGAATTCCCTTGCTCCAAAATTCACTCTTGCAATTGAAATAACAGCATGTGGTCCATTGTTTTTCAAGATTATCTGAAATTTCAGCAGTCAGAGCATACATTTACTTAGCAGGGGCAACAGGAAACATGCTGGACTGGGACACTTAATACAACCACCTGAAAGTTGTTTATTCATTATGATCTGGCTTTTTTACTATATTAATTTGTCATGATATAGTACACCTTATGCCAGGTATACAATCTGCGTACATAATTAGACTTGTATATTTTCTTTTATATTTTATACTGATTAAGTAAATTAAAAAAACAGTGGGCTGATTTGTTTTCTTGGTGTACCAAATTTACTCAATTCAAATATCCTTAAATAAACAGGAGAAAACGTTGTATGTGATTTCTTGCATTAGTTCTATCACTGCTTTCATCCTACAGGTCTTTTTTTGGAGGGTGGGGGAGTTAAACATTTTGTGTGTTTTACTTCTCAGGTGTAGCTCTGATAACATTGCATTATGATTCTCTCTGCCCTGACATCTCTGGTGTAAAATTTCTGATATGCTTTATGAAGCAACATGTCAGTGTGTCATCCTTAAAATCTGGTGGGATTTACAAATTGAGTAGAAAAAGGACAATTTTGATTTGGTTGTGGGTGGGTTTAAACCAATTTGATGTATCAAATTATCCATCAAAGATCTGGGTTTACAGCTGAAGTATATCCAAATATTGAGTCTTCAGATAGAAAGATACACATATCCTGAGAAGAATTTAGAGTCTTTTGTGAGAATTCTGCTATATTCTTCACCTGTTTCTTGGAAAGGCCAGCCCCTGGCTGTAGACGTTCCTATTTTGAACCATTTGATTTGTTATATACTACGAGGAAATGTGAACACATAGAAAGGAGAAATTATTCAGTGCACAGTCTCAACAGTGAAAGCTTGGGTTTGCTTCAGTTAAGCATTAAAAAAAGCTATGGGTGCACTGTTATTTTAATTTGAAATTATTTGTCTATCACAATGTCAGAAAGTTCTCAACCTTTTACTTCTAGAAAAAGGAAATATCATTTAAAATATCTCCTCAGATCTTCCACTTGCTAAGGGATGAAAATCACTAATAGTTGTTGCGGGAAGGGAGGTTACATAGAAAAAAAAGAGAAGGAAAGAGTATTTGAAAAAGGAATGGCAAAAGAATAACAAATCTGAAGATAAATATATAAGTAGAAGACAACGATGGAAAAAAGGAATGTGATGTCTTGAAAAATGTTTACAAGATCATTCAACTATTTCTCACAAGGGAAGATGGAATTGTTGGATATGGCTTTGTGCTACCTTACTTTGTAAACCACTCCTTGGTAATTAATCACCTCTTCTGTTCTGGTGCAGAGGAAAGGTAACACATTTTCCCCCTTTAATATTCCAAGTCTTCATTCCTGAATGCATTCCTGACCCTACAGGCTTTGCAGATGGGGTGGTGTGGAATGGACTTTTGAAATTCTCAGGTAATTGTAGCTACAATGATCTGCTGGGAAGGGACAAAGCCTGGCTACAAGCATGTGATCTACGAACCATTGTCTTTGAACCAACAGCTCTGCCACTCCCTAGAGTTTCCATTGTCATTTCTAGATTTCTTAGTCTTTTTTTCCTTGATGGTAGATCCTATGAAAATAAATTATTTTCCTATTGTGGAAATGATTTGTATATTCTCTGCAGTTTTGGATGTGTGGTGGATCATGGGAATTTGAAGTTTGTTTAATGTCTGTCAGTAAAAGGCGACAAAACCAAAAATGTAAAAGAAAATAAAGGAGAAAAAAAAAAAGATAAGAAAAAAAAGAGGGAGAAAACATTTTCTGTTTGAGCAACTGATGTTTTCCCAGGAATAAAGAAAACAAGTGAAGGATGAAGTTACCTCATCACATGAGCATCCTGGGGGGCAGGGAGGGGGAGGAAGAGGGGGAGGAAGGAACCAATCTGAAACCACTTCTCAGAGGCAGCCTAAAGCCTTTAACTGTGAACTGGTTGGGAATCCTTATGCTTACACTGGGGCAGAAAAAAAAAAGATTTCCCACCTGAGGGGCAGGTAGTAGCATAGCTTTTGTCTTAACAATCCCACATGTCAAAGCCAGGCTCTGTTCAAATCAAGGTTAAATTCAGCATGACTTCTCTATTGGTCTTTGTTTTCCCATGTGTATCTGAAGGTTATTATATTTTGCCATGTCCAGAAGCAGCTACTACCTCTGTGTTCAGTTCAGTCTGTATTTAGGAAATTCCAATCTTCTTTATTATTTCAGGCAGAGCACTCAGTAACAACTAGTTAAAATTGTCGTTCTTGTTATTATTCTCCCCCCCTTATAAGATGTTCACAACTTTCTGAAATGAGTTTTGTCTTGAATTCTACTAGTGTTGTTTCTGTCCCAGCATGCTTTTTTTTTAATTATTTAAAACTTGAAGACAAAAGATGAGCAATTTCTGAACAAGGGTGAGAAAAAAATACATTCTCTTTTGTTTCCCTTTTGCTCTTTTTGCATTTCATTAAGAAGATTTGAAAGGTGCCATCTGACATAGAAAGTCTTCACTAAGATGCTATGAACCTTAGGCTTTTTGAGAAATAAATATTTTGTATGCTATGTTAGAATTATGAACTTCAGAATATGATCCAGTCATTAAGAAATGCACTGCAGCTTAATAACTCTAACCCCACATAGAGGGAGAAAGTTGGAAGTAGTTGTGGAATTCTGGTGATGATAATCCCTTTCTCTTCAAGGAATTACTGTGCAGACTTCATTTTACATTTGTGTCTATTATTACTTTTAATTCATGTTACTGAGCTTTCTCTCTAATCTTTTCTATGAGTTTCTTAAGAATTTCTCCTCCTTTTCTATAATTTACCTAATGTCATGGTTTACAACAAAAGCAGACCACGTTTCCTCTTTGTCCTCTTTATATCCTCTCTCCCTCTACACGTTATACTCATTTGGTTGCCTGTGCACTATAATAGATGTGTTTCACTGGCGCATACTGCAAAATGCCAACTACACATGGACATTAGTTACTCTTCTTCTGATCATGCCTGTTACAGACATTTTTTGGTATTTACTTCTTCCACTGTCCTTTCTGCACCCAGTAATTGTGTTTTTAATTGTTTTGTTTTCTGTGTACACAGATTGTTTCAAAATCCCTTTCTTCTCTCTATGGAGACCAATTTTTATTATTTTTTTTTTTTCATTAAATATTACTTTCTCTATCCCATTGTCTTGTTTCTCATTCTGGTATACGTTAGTTGTGTTTTGATAGATGGTTGCCCAAACACCAGAATGAATTAAACACAATCAGACATCAACTGCTCTTTCCCGAGAGTGCAATTCCTCCCCTTTGTAAAAGTATCCCTTTATTTCTGCTCAGCTTCATGTAAAGGGCTGAGTAATGGGTACATGGGTGATACAGATTGGCATCTATAAGGAATACTTTTTCAGAAAATGGATATCGGTACTACGATGGTCCAGAGAGGTTTTCTTCAGTGCAGGTGTTCAGAGAGGATAGCATAAATCTGGTGAGGAGTTAAAATCAAGAAGACTTCAATGATGACAGAAGAGTGATGAGTGACAGAGATTCTACTTTTCATTGCAGTTTTTATAAGAAATACCTCGCCCCTCCCCTTTTTTTTTCTCTCTTTTTTTTTTCCTCTCCAGATTGCTCTTGGAGACTAATGAGAAATGATTGCTGGCACTTGCAGAAGAAAACAGCTGGGGTCTACTTCCAGACATTAAGCTGAGCATAATCTAAATATCCTGTAAATATTTCATGTTAAATCAATCTGTTGAGCCTGGTGTGCATCCCACAACCTTTTCACAGATCTTTAAGAAAAATATTAGACTGGGTTGTGCTTGCCAGCACAATACTGGGTAGAGGATGCAAGAAGGGAACAAAACACTGATTGCCCAAAAGCACGGAGGCAAACTCGCCCCGGGTGGCCAGAGAACCACTCTGCACTGCTATCAGGTCAGTCCAGGGAGCATGGAGATATCATCTGGAAACTGAAACTGTCCTCTGTAAAATCCTGCCTAGAGACAGGCACCTCCTCTTCATCAAGAAATGGCCCAAAGAGTGACCATAGTGGGTTGCTGATTTGGGACAACATGGAAAGGAGTGGTGGGGGAAGTGCAACAGCTCACATTTTACTTGGTGCACAAAAATAATGTCTCTCCTGTTTTGTTGGCTGACAGCTAGTGTGCCTTGGTCTTCATCCCCCTCTCTCTAAAGTCAAGTGCTTTTGCCTATCTATATTCTTCCACTTAAAAAGCTAACCAAGAAGTTGCCACAGCTTTTCCTGCTGGCCTCAGCCACTTCTCTGGTTCCCTTTTCTATCACGCACTCCTTTAGGTCACCTCTGTGCTCTGGCTCATGAGATTCTAAAAGCTGGTCTTCTAACACCAACACACAAGCACTGACAGTTTGAGTCATGTAGAAAGCCTACAGTGCATTCAAGTCATGCAGTCTATTGACGACTGCTTTTTTTAGTAGTTGGTAGTCTTTTCCTGAAAAAAAGGGATGTATAATTGTATAATGCATTGCAGTTTCTAGCTGTAGGCTTTGCTTCTCTGGCTCCCTTTTGAGCAAATATTTGAAAACTCTGGTATGAGACTATGTCTTTGTCAGAGTTGCTATTCTAAACACTGTGTTGGAGGCAGTGATATAGTATAGTTTATTCAGAACCATGTATTGAGGAAGGTGTGCAAACTAGTGAAATTTTGCACAGTAAGGTCATGATCCGTGCTTTGGCTATGCTGGCACTACATTCTTTTTAAAAAGTAATTACTGAGAACTTGCAGGAGTTGCAAACTGAGGCCTGAAACATACTGTTCTTGTGCAGTTTTAAAAAGTAAAACAAGCTATGCACATTTTCAATCTGGCAAAAATTTGTCAATAACATTAGAACTTTTGCCTCTAACAAAGCATTCAGAAACCTTTTTAAGTAAATAAAGCCAGCTAGCGGCAGACTAAAGTTGACTTAGAGTAAAAATCAAAAGCCTACAAAATGTTGTTAATTCCTGGTTATTGTTAAATATTTCATTCTACTATTCTAACTAATAATGGGTGCCAAAAGGCATATATACAACGTCTTAGGCTTGCATACTATACCTATCAGGAATTGAATTTTTAAAATGTTTAGGTAATATGGATTTGATTTGTTTTATTTATGCTTTCTATATATACACTTAATATATATGCATGTATGTATGCATTAAATATGTATGCATATATGTGTATATATGTTATTGAGAGGGAAAATATTTAAGTAGGAGGCTTATGGTTTTATCTTTCTCAGCAATGGAGGACCAAATGGAAGAGGCTTGGATTTTCTCTAAGATCTTCATTAATTGGATTTATTTTTTATAAACCTCTGTGGTGGGTTTACCTTGGCTGGGTGCCCNAAGCTTGATATAGACTGGTATGAAAGTCATCCAGGGTTTAAGCTGATGAGAGGCTCCTTTTTAGATTCATGTTCACCTTGAGAAGTTTAGCAGTGGAATTTCCAGAAGTCTCAAAGTACCTGAGAAGCAAAAGTCTAATTGAATTCGATGGCATTTATCCACACTCTACTAGGGGAGAGATCTCTTATACCCAATGTTTCACAGACAATCTTTGTGAAAAATTGGAATTGAAAGTCTAAGCTTAAAGCAATGCACTCCAGTAACTCTCCCACCAGGAATCTGCCCCAAGAAGAGGGGCTTCCTATCAGCACCTGCCAAGGGGAATGGATAGGATCCAATGGGCTGGCCTGAGAAATGGCTGTAACAAATATGTCATTTGTTGTGCTTAAGAGCCACTTCTGAGAAAAGGAAATGGAAAAGTGTTTCCTTTAGGAATAGTGTCAGAAAGTGTGTATTAGTTATTTAAGGTTTAATATTCCTAGGGTAAGTAACACTACTAAAGTAATACAATGGCTTCTACCATAAGTATGTGAAAGTTAGAGGTGAAAAGACTATTAAAGTGGCTCCTGCTGACTTGTGAAATAGGAGAACCTGTTTAAGAGTCTCATGTATGCAGGAAGACTGATAGTTCTCTTAGTGCTACACGTAGTTTTCTTAAGAGTTAAAATAACAGAAACAGTAGCAGTCATCTGACACAGCTAACAGAAAGGCCACTGGGAAAGAGGAAGACAGAAGAGTAGAAGTAGCTTGAACTGACCTCTTTATCTGGGGAAAAATTGACAGTTTCAAAATGGGAGGGAGATGCTACCACAGGAAGGAAGAAGAAGCTGGCTTAGCCTTGTCAAAGGTGGCTGTAAGACGGTTGTACTTTATAGATTAGCTAGAGCATATTAGCCAGGTGTTTTACTTGGTTAGGAATTTTCCCTTCTCCGTTTAATAAATATTGTTGCTGCCATTAATTCAAATTTGCAAGTGGGGATAATTAGCTCACTAAGCACCAACAGTGTCATTTAAATTTTTGGGTGAAGGGCTGAACTTGAATTTCACTGGGAACCCCAGTTCAGATGAGACCAGTCCTTGCTGCCAGATCTAGGCCAGCCTTAGCTTACCTGGTGGCTCCTGGACATGGCAGGGTGCTGAGGTACACAGCATGTGCTGAGGAGACCATGTCAGAAAGACATAGCAAAGCTGGCAGCAGGGATGCTACGTGCACGTCAGGGTGGCACAAGCATAGTCTTTCCTGCCTTTGAAAATGCAGCCCTGGGAAAGTTTGTGGATTGCTCTTTCATAGAAAGTCTTCCTTCTCACTAGTTGTGATGCTGCATCCCCAGAGACCTTCATACACTCCTGTTTACTCAGTAGTGGAGATCATCTGGGGAGCCTGAGCCATGTTGTGACCTGTTCTATGTTTCTGCTCTATAGCCTGGCAACCAGAAGCACAAGGAAATGAGAGATGCAAAGTTTTGTACCCATAAAACCCCTCTAAAATTTTTCTAGGAACATTGAGCCATCTCCAAAGAAGGCATTAAAGTACTTGTGACAAGGTGAAAGGACAAGCCCCAATTTCTCAGGAGTTAAAACTGGCTCAGTCAGCTGGAGACTTGCCAGCCACTAGCTATTAGGATTGTCATTTCCCCTCAGGAAATACCTACTGGTATATCAAGGGTAATTGCTAGCAGTCAGCTGTATCCCCAGAGGGTGGGTATATAAAATCATCAGGAAAAAACTGAACTGTTCCTGGTAGGAGGCAAGAGGGAATGTATATATGTGTGTGTGTATCTTGGGTGTTTATCTTAACGAAGGATCTGAATGCAATGTGGGCTTTTGTTTCAGTTTTAACCCTGGTTGTGACTCATCCTTAGTTTTCTGCTGAAGCTAGAATTTTACAGACTCTTTTTCTTATCTGAGGCCACAACTTGCAACACTGGCTGGTTTGTCACAAGTATTCTCCAAAACAGAGTAGATAATTATAGCTTCTTGAATGGCTTGGTGTCACTATGTGGTTTTGCTTCTAGAATACTTGAAATAGCATTCCCAAATGTCCTTCACTTTGTTATGCTCTTGCCAATCCTTCCTCTCACACAAGGAGTAAACTCCTTTGCTTTCCCTGAGCCTTAGTTAAACTATCCGTGAAGCAGATATATTAAGTAATGCCTACTGGTTACCCTTTAAAGTTCATTCTAAAATTTACAGCATTATAAAGATGAAAAGCAAGGCAAAAAATTCAGAAGCACTCATGCAGTCAGTTTAAAGATTCGCTCCCTCTCCTGCCCAGGCAGAGGTCTGCCCTGAATATCACAGCTTGTCAGTGTTAGCCTGTCAAAGCACTCTTTGCCTCCATCCTTTCTGCAGTAACAAAGTCCCCAGAAGTGCAGTAAAGCCAGGCATTTAAAATAGGTCATCCTACCTAACTCTTGTCTCTACGTTTGAATGTATCCTCACACACACAGACTTCCAGTCATACTCCCCAGGCTTTTTCTCCTCCTCCCGACAGCAAGTTGTCACTTGACTGTCACCTTCAGGTGTGTTTGAGTAGGACCCGCTCCCTCCTGGCCAGTGGAGAGACCTTGTATTTGCCAATGAAGTGAGCTTCCCTTGGTTGTGAAGCTTAAGTTAGGTGTTTCTGGGTTGGACTCAACACTTGCACACTCTCTGAAATGACTAGTAAAACCTGTTATGACAACTAACCACAGATTAAAGTGCTTTTTCAACGACAATAGTGTCAAATATATAAAACAGATTGATAGAACTCATGAGCCATTTGCTAATAAGTCACAACTAGGGAAAAATTGATGAATAAACTATTCACAGTGCAGGTGTTTCTCCAAAGCAGTTTCTCAACAGAAACTGAGATAGGATTCAGAAGCAAAATATTGTTATTTACTTTGCTCTTTCCTTCTTGTATTCAGTTCCTGAGACAAGAGAAAATAACTCCACTCGGACTGCTCTGGTTGTCTTATGAGTAGGAGGGTCTTCTGTGAATTATATACCTTCAGATGTTTAGTTTATAAGGAAGTTTAAACCTTTGCTTGTATATGGGAAGTATGTCAGAGTCATTATTCTAATTTCCAGAACTCAGCAAACTATGAGGTTAAATTGTAAAAGAATTCTCAATTACAAAGTTAAAAAAGAAATCAAAATTTTTCAGTTGGTGATAGTTTTTCATTTGCTTAGGATACTCTTCCTGGGACACTTCACAGGATACTCAGAAGAGGCCTGAGGAATATACGTGATTTGATTGCCTAGTTCATTTTCAAAACACTGTGTTGAAACTCTTAGCTCACTGCCTTATTGCCCTTTGTAAGTGGATAGGATCTATTGATGGGAAGAGATGAATTCTCTGCACAACAGAGCAGACCTTTGTGAAAATGGATCCCCTTATAAATGGCCCAATCCTCTCCCTGAAAAACAGATGCCAGAAGCAGTTGTGGGACATTATGTTTCAGCTCTAGAGACTTCCACTTCTAAGAATAAAGTAAAGGAGTCATTATTTATCTAAACAAGGCCTTTATGCTATGGTTCAGTGGCTGCTGGATGGCCGTGTGATCTGTCTTATGTAATGCCCTCACCCCCTCCTTTCCCCATTTGCAGAAGAGAAAAAAGGATTTGTACTAGCTCAGAACATACTTACATATCTCACTGTCTATTGTGCTCAGTTGCTCTGTCTATTATGGTCCATTAGATAAACATGGTGTTGAGCAGCCACTCAGCTGCTGCTATGTGGTGGTGCTGATAACACGCTCTATGTTTAGAAGGGAAGCAGTGCTTCACAGACTATGTGGGATATGTTTACATATACGTGTGTGCTTTCTCCTCAATAGCAGAGAGCTTCCGTCACAAGGACCCTCTCTCTGAGGAAACAGGTGTTTTTTGAACTGATAGACTTTATCTTTTGTGATGGATTTTTTCATAATGCTTCTCCAAAGATCGCCTTGTATTTCTGTGTATGAGGGTAAATGAAGTGAGATACAGACTCTTAATCTTCCCTCTCTCCTGTAGGAAATTGTACTTTAAGTACAGAAGGAAGGAGGCAGCTGAATAACATACACTTTCCATGTGCTCTGAGTCTGTCAGTTTCTGTGTACAGGAGAGAGCTGACCTCTTTCAGGAGCCAAAAGGCCAAACAAGTTACATTTTACAAAAGCACCTGATCATACTTCTAAAAAAGTGACTTAGACACTTCAGAACCAAGATGTCTTTATTTGATAATGGGGCCTGGGGCTTATCTATTCAGCGCGGCATACTGCTTTGCTGTGTTTGGTGTTGACCTCCGGATATGTACACAGCACAACACAAAAGCTTCTCTTGTGCTTCTGAAAATGTCACCCAAAGCACACAGTGCTCTGAAAACCATTTTCTGTGGAGGGCTGGTACAGGATCAGTGAGTACAAACTTGCAAAGAAGAGACTGGGGTAGGCTTGCCAGTGTGAAAGGGCAAATGGTCAGGAGCTACTTCCTCTTTGATTATAGAAAACAACAAGCCAAACACAGAGACTGCCCTTAATTTATGAGAGATCGTGTTATTCTGCACATGGGAGAGGATGGGAATTTTTCTTTGGGCTCAAGGTAATGGGCATGCAATGAAACAGGAGCTCAGCATCACAATTTTACAGCCAGTCTTTTATCAAGCAAATGTCACGATCAGACCATCAATACAATGAAGGTGAGCAATCTAAGGTGATCATGACCTGTTTCTTGCCATGTGCTGGCTAAGCTACATATAGAGTGCATGTTAAGATGCTTTATAAGCAGTGGTCAGGTTCTTTCTGAGACAGCCCAGCAGGTGGTAATTCTCCAATACAAGGTAATAAAATAATGTGTCCATTAAGACATAACTTACATAGTATCCAAGTACTTATTTTAAAACACTCAGATTGCAGGCTGCTATGCTACACAGCAAAATATACTTAGAATGTGATGGTTCATTACAATAGAATGAGTCTAGTGAATTGTTCATTCTTAATACTTTTTTTCCCCATAATGGTGATGGTATTAACAGAATGACAAAATAATTCAGCAAAATCTTTCAAAATTACAAAGTTGTTCCCATGAACACGTGGAAAAGAGCTCAAATTTTCTTTCAAAATTTTCTTGGCAACACATGCTTATGATATTTTTAATTAGCATTCTAATGTAAGATGTACTAGTTATAGTATTTTGGTTTCCGAAGTATTGGTAAACAAGACAACCCACATAATGATTTTAATCTCTCCTTTATGATTAAAATATATTACACAAGAATTTATTGAAATGGAAAAACATTGTTAATGACAATAGTTTCTCATGAACTTTTTAGACTATATTTAACATTAAAAACTAGATACTTTGAAATTTGATAATATTAAAAGTTTCTCATGTCCACAGTTTTGCGGATTTATTATTTTACTACTTCTTTTTCTCCTTTGAATCTTTCTGAAGCCTGGGAAAAAAAAAAAAGCTTATAAGCAGATTCTGTAATGCATCGATTTTTTACAGCTTTACTTCTTCCTGAAGGGTGCTGAAGTTAAATCCTTTACCTGAATTGTCCTATTGCAAGATTCCTTTTGTAGTGTCATGAGGAATCATATTAATAGTATTCCTTCATTTTCAGTAAAACTTTTGGTCACAATTGTAGACTTTGAATATCCATGCTTTTTGCTTGGTCTTATTTCCCAATATTCATATTTTTTCCTCTTCCTTTCACCTACTCTGCTTTCAATGTCAAAGTATGTCATAGTTTTTCTGGTAAAGGATTAATTCAAGAACGATAAAAATAAGAAAACACGACACAAATACATAAATAGTGAAATTCAATGCATGGTCTAAATGGCACAGCATTTACACAGAAGCCCCAGAGAATGCAGAGTGTATATCAGACACTTTTAGCTATCAGAAAAGTTCTAGTAGTTTCCCTTACTGTACTAGAGGTACATTTGTTAGGACATTTGCACAAGTGAGTCAAGTTGAGCATGAAGATGATTTCTGTTATCTATTTGTTTTTGAATCTCTATCTGTATCTATACCTATGAACAATCTGTCTTCCTTACATATTAATTTTACTATGTAGCTACCTATGGTGAATCTGGCTTATAACTTCATCTCAGTGCTGGGGTTCTTTTTGTGGGTTTTTTTTTACGTAAAAATTACATCAATCACAGTGCAGGTGTGTGCCTTAGGTGCCCTTCTGAGTGAGAAGTCTAGTAAGATAAATGAGAGCCAGAAGTTTCTTGAAATTCCTGGCATTTATCTCAGGTAGTACAGACACCAACCAGCACACAAGTGCGGAGAGACTTGCAGTCTCTGCCAGCTCTGCTTTCTTCCCTGCTTGCAAACTACATATGATGGAGCCTCTGCCTCCTGTGGCACATTCTGTGACAACAGAAAGGCACTGTAGAGCCAGTGGTTCAAGAAGACAGGAGTTAGGCAGATGTTCAGGTATGAGGTTGGTTGGGAGATAGCCCCTTCAGTGCCCTTATGTCTCATAGTAGAGGGCTTTAGGCTGGCTGAGCCAGGGAGGACATGGACTTTGGGCTGATTGGTCGCTGTGAGTATGCATCATGTGACTTGTCCTGGGTTTTTCCCAGGTTGCAGATTTTACTGTTATGTTCCTACTAAGCTACAGAGAGTTGAAAGACAGAACTGGAGAAAGGATGAAAGAATAAGGAAAGGACAGGAAATGTGAGAAAAGAGGGTATCCTAACCTTAGCACTGACATCTCACTCGGCGCTGCATTTAGCTATTAAGTCCATGCAGAATTTACCATAATTCTGGTCACTTTAGACACACTGTTCAAGCTAGAGGGACCTAGTTCTAGATTCCACCAAGTCATCGCTATGTCTCTAACTAGGCACTTCTTTTTCTCTTATTCCGATTTCCATCCGATCAGGTGTTTCTTTCATCTGATGCTATCCTTTATAAAAGGAGTTGTTCTGTGTAGAATGTTCTTCCCAAGTGCAATCAGAATCATTAGTTCTGAGTACTTCTGAATACTTCTTCAGCTGACCTCCCACAATGGTTAGAAAGTTTGGGCAAGGAGAAAAGGCAGTCACACATAAGAAATAACTCAGGTGTAATCCCCAGCGAATGCCAAGTTGCACAGGATGCCTATTCTCCTTGAAAGCCTCTCTGGCAACAGTATATCTCTCTGTTGTAATAGCATACAGTAAATCTAAACTGAGTCATTCATGAACAGAAATGCAGTCCTGACAGAATCGAGTAATCTGAAGTGTTAGTGTACATATGCAATCAAATAGCATAAATCTTGTTTCTTTGCAATAATTTGACTAAAGAAGAGTTCAGCTCTATATACAAATATATATGAATATGTTTAGACACACAGCATATAACTTCTGGTTTAGACATCAATGCAAGATTTCTTCTGGTCATTAGTCAGTGGCCGATATTGGGATAATTTCTAATTTGGTTTTATTTTCACATGGTAACAAGTATTGGTTTTATACAGCACATTTTCTTTAGGACTGCCCAAAGTTAACACTGTCCATTAAAATGGAATGAGGATAGAGAAGGGAGTGGAATGATGGATAGCGTAGTGGCAAAATACAAGCCAAAATAAATAATGAAATATCTTCTACTCTACAAGTTTATGGAATCTTATATTGGCATTTCAGTTCCCAGCATCCTGTTCCCACGTTGTGGAACTCATATGGGCATGCCCTCTTTTCATATCCTTTCCCTTGACCATGTCAAATGAAGATCAGCAACAGGAAGGAACTATTTCTCTTTGATGCTACCAAATCTACATGATCACCATGGAAAGTTGACTAGAATTAATATGAGATTGTCTGGAAAGGTCAGTAGCAACACCAGGAGCATTAAAAGTCTGGTCTATTTCAGTGATAAATGCAATACGCTGTTGATTAAATGCATATATAAAATGATAAATTGTGTTGATGATAAATACAGCTACAGCTGTTATGGTTCTGGATGACTCTACTTGTCTTGTGTCCTTTTCCTGATTGAAACTGTTCCTGTGTGCCAGTGGGGTCTATATTTTTAAGACTAAATGTTTGATGATGGTGACTCTTCTCAAGATTGGTGCTTTCCTGCAGTTTAATAGCTATGTTTTGTACAAACATCTACAGTTAGAGAGAGAGAGAATGTTGGAGATACAGGGAGAAAAAACATTGCTTATTTACAGTAGCTATTGAAATGCATTCTTCAGGTCAAAAAAATCGGAATATCAAATACATAGATTTATCTTCTGTGCATTTCCCCCTAGGTGAGTAGTACCATCTTGAATGCAGTGAATAGCTGTGTACTCTGATCTGGAGCAACCCCTGGTTCAAATTAAAGATTTCAGGATTTGCCCTCAGGGGAGTTTTTATTGACTGAGGATTTTGAGATCTGATTAACAAAACCCAACCATTAGCCAATAAATTGTCATCTTTCATCAAATAATGTTTTGACAAATCAGTTATTCTAATATTCAATCACCTGTTCATCAAATGTGTTACTTTATATATTACTTCAAGAACCATTGAAGATGCTGGTGGAAATGGAGAATCAATTTGATGTCATAAATTTGTAGTAAGTATGTCACAGTATTGTGGTAGGATCACATGTTTGAGGCAGGTTTACTACAAATAAAAGACTCAGTGAAATAAACACATACCTGATTTGCCTGTGGTGATGGGGCAGGCAAGGTATGGGTTGGATGACACCAATTGTTCAAAAGAAGCCTGACAGGAGCTAAGGAAAACAGAAATCTTAGAAATCAGAGCTCTGTTCCCTGAGGGCTGCTTCTGCTAAAGAACTCAGAAATATCCCCTGTAACTTTGGCAGGCTGAATTTTCAGAGAAGGTGTTTGTTCTATGTGTGTGTCTGTGTGTGAGGAGGTGGTGATGGGAAGGGTGGTGAAAGTCTTTCCAGTGGAGCTGTGTGAATTCCTTACTCCTGTATGCTGTGCAAAAAAAAAGTAAGTCCGTGCTTCTTATTGTTTTCCATCACTGGATTGACACCTTTGTCACGGCTGTCTTTGTCTTATAGAGCACATGCAAAAGAGACCCTGACACTAGAAATCTTAATTTTAGTGAGAGTGGAAACAGTTAGTGATACTTTATTCAAAGTCTTTCTCTACATGGTCACAGCTGACTCCTTAGACAGACTGCCTGACACTAGCCATTTCTGTTGGACTATGAGGTTTGCAGAAGTTAGTATATATCCAAACCGAAAAAGACATAGGGCTGATTGCTATGCAGTGTGGATGCGGTCAAGTGAAGCCACTTAGATTCAGTGAGTGATCTTGTTTCATTTGGCAGCATAGGTATACACCCACATTAACACCTGAAGAATATCTTTAAAGTATAATAAAGAAATCTGCTTTCTTCATGCCTATGTCCTTAGAAAAGGATCATAATCAGGAAGAAGCAGCATTGTCTCTACTGGCTTACATATTTAGCCCAGCTTTCTGAGGAAATTAGCTTATTAAATCATGTCTGTTCCGTCTGTCACTTCCCCTTTAGTTTCCTTCCAGCAGCCCACACCTTTCATGCCCAGTAGGTGTGAAACCCAGTCATCAGCTTAGGAAATGTTGGTGACAGAAGGATGAAAAAACATCAACGAGGAGAGATGGCATGCAATGGCTAGGTAGAAACCATGAGGAATGTTCTTCTGGGGATAATCCTTGCCAGAATTCAGTCCATTATCCATTCTGAGAGGTGGCTTCTAAGTGGTCAGTCAATATATGTGTACTGACCAGCCGATCAGTGCAGCGTAGCTCTAAGCCAGACAAGCTGCATAATGTTCCATGTGCAGCAGGAGAAATGAGGACAGCGGTATGTGAAGGATAATGTTTGGTGGAAATGGAAAGGACTGAAAGTATTAAAAGAGAGAATTAGGGACACACAGACTTCAAGTTTCATTATGGAACAACATGTTTTTGAAAAAGCAAAAAGTTGTATGTTGTGCATCATCCTGTTTAACATTGCTGCTGTTGCATGCAGCTCCCCCACAGGAATGGCTGATTGTGGGATATATTTAGATTACAGTGATCAGGTTCCACCACACCACTCTATAGTACAGGTCAAAACTGTGCCACTTGTTTTCATTTTCAACAGAAATGTTAAATATTTTGTATGTGGATGCACAAAGTCTTCTTTTTCAACTAAGGATATGAACAGTAGTGTGTCTTCCCAAGAGTTATTTTGCTTTTGATTGTTCTGTGTTTTTTTTTGTCCTCTAATTCAGAGTTACAAGCACTGACTTTTGTAATGGAATCAAGCTATACAGCCTTATGTAATGGTGACTGCAATCGTAGAATGGCTTAGGTTGGAAGGGATCATAGAGATCATCTAGTCCAGCCTCCCTGCCATGGGCAGGAACACCTCTCAACTAGACCAGGCTGCTCAAGGCCTTATCCAACCTGGCCTTGAACACCTCCACGGAGGGGGCATCCACAACCTCTCTGGGCAATCTATTCCAGAGTCTCGCCATCCTAGTACTGAAGAACTTCTTCCTAAGATCTAGTCTAAACCTACTCTCCTTCAGTTTAAAACCATTTCCCCTTGTCCTGTCATTGGACAATCTCATTAAGAGTCACTCACCAGCCTTCCTGTAGGTTCCCTTCAGGTATTGGAAGGCAGCTATATGCTCGCACTAGAGTCTTCTCTTCTCCAGGCTGAACAGTACCAGTGCCTTCAACCTATCCTCATAGCAGAGATGCTCCAACCCCTGGATCATCTTTGTGGCC
>VYZX01033541.1:1464-19034 GCA_013401335.1 Brachypteracias leptosomus
AGGTTTTCTAGGTCACTTTTTGTGCCATATTATAGTGAAGCCAAAGAGAAATCTTAGTGTGCCTATACCAAGGATAAATACATACATATATATATATATATATATATATATGCTTATCATGGATGTTCCATTTAGATACACTTGTGTTATGACCAATTGTATGGTTATCCAACTAATTTAAGAATTACTTGAATTCATTACTTTGATTTTTTTCCATATTTAATGCAATAACAAAATCTTTTTAAATTATTGAAATTAGAGAATGAAAAAAAAAAAAAAAGAAAGAAAATCTAGAGAAAATCTTGCATTTATGCAACTGGTTTCTGTAAATATCCAGCTTACTGAAAGGGTAGCTCCAACAATTACATTGAGGTGCTTGGATTAATGCATCACTAAGGAACAATTCATATGTTAATGAAACATTTTCATCCACACATCTGAAGAATAAGATGGTCAAGTAATTTCAAATGAGTCAGTGAACCACCTACATTAACTACCAGGTCAGCAGTCTATAGGTGAAATACTTATAAAAGCTTTTGAACTATCTGCCATCCCTAGTGCCTTCTACAAACATTAAGCAAAGAAAATGTCACATTTTGTTCCTTATGACTGTAAAATGCTTTTAAAGTTAGGAATTCACTTAGTGTAGCACATGGATTTAACATTATAGAATTGTCTCTGATTCATTCAGATGTTGGAAACTTGTATTAAAATCACAAGCCTGCAAAAGATGTACTGAATTTGATGTGATAAAGCCTGGCCGTAGGTGACAGAAAACATCATATTTGCCTATTTGTTTTGTTTTAATATTTGGAGGTAATTTACGATCCAAACTAAAATAACAAATCCAGACTTCATCCAACCTCTGTTCAGATACCTTGAAATAGATTTTAAATCCATCACATTATTTCCCTCCATTTAGATATTGCTGAATACAGCATCTTGGCTGAACTTCCAGGAAGCCCTCTGGTCCATTCCCCATGCCCCAGAGCAGGAGCAGCTATACCCTGTGTTATTCCTGACAGATGTTTGTCTCTTACTCTTAAAACCCCCAAGTGACAGCAACTCTGCAACATCCTTAGGCACTCTGTTCTCATGTTATTCTACATTTGCTTTTGGAGTGTTTCCTAAATGTCTAATCTAAGTGTCCCTTGCCACAGTTTAAACCCATTATTTCTTCTCCTACCCTCTATGGAGATAAAGAACAGATTAATTACTCTCTTTTACCTTTCAGTTGTCCTTTGGATATCTAAAGTTAGTTATCGAAATTCCTCTTTGTCTTCATGGTCTCCTCAGGAAAGGCATTATTATTTGGCATCATTGTGGAAAGAGGAGGCAATATTGTCTGGTAATATTTGTGTAATTATTGTCAAGGGAATAGTCTTTCTATTGTATCAGTTTCTAGTGGTATTTGCAATGGGATTATGTCAGGAAAAATGATAATACTGTTTCTTCTTGTAGTTCTATGGGGATAAAAAGAATAAAATGGTCTAATGGGAACAATTACAAGAGAGAGAACCCTTCAATGAATATTTGGGCTGCAGCTGGCTGAGCATTTCTCTTCCAGTTGAACAGTACTCCTTAAATTACCCTGATTGCTGTTTGTGTAACAGCACGGGAAGGAGAATTGAGGGGTCAAAACAAAGTGTAAGGGCAGTGTTTAACATGTGAGTGTGTGGAGGTGTGTGCATGCATGTTCTCAAAACGCTTCTGAAGATGTTTTCTGCCCCATATATACAGTCATGTGAAGTCTTTGTGTCACTGTGAAAGAGTAGTAAATACCAGGAGATATTTGTTTTTACTTGCTGGTTCTCAGACACCTGAAGCAACTTCTTTATCATCTCACAGTCGCATCTCCACTAATTTTGACTTCCCTGGGCACCTTTCAGCTGCCACTTGGAATCTACGGCCTCTCCTCTAGGACAGCAGTGTGAGCTGTCTCCTTGGAAACCTGAGCATATTTGCTCCTGTTCTGTGCTGCCATCAAAGGATCCTTTTTGTCCCACCCTGTTATAGATTTGACAACAATGCAGAACTCCAAGGTAAAGCCAGAAGTAATTTTTGAATTGCAATTTTCTTACTTTTCATCTCAATGTATTGTTTAGGGGAGTCCGTTATGGTCACATCACATTTGCCTCCATGAGGCTGGGTGCAGGATGTCAAAAGACCTCTCTCTGGTGAGGTGAACAACTGTTATGAGGTACATCTGAGCTCATGCTGTCTACAAATCTGAAGAGTCTTTGCTTAACTTTTATATTTATGTGTATAAGATGTTTTGCAAGGATCTTTCAAGATCTTTCCTCATGTTTATGTCTCAGAGCTCATTATTCACATTTCTTAAAATTTAGGGCCAGATATATGCTTCTCTGCAAATTGAGTCAATGAATCATAACATCCTTGCCTTATATAATTTATAATTGTTATTACTTAATGATCTTGAAAGTAGTAAAATTAAAATGTTAATAAAGTAAACATCATACTGAGATTAAACTCAGATGTTCAATAAAGTGTTTTAGTAACTTTACATTACTGAATATAATGGTTTGTATAATTCTTTCTGATATACAAGTACTGTAGCAGCATTTGGCATTTATAACAATTTTTAGAAGAAATTTTACTTATGCCTAATTTGCAAACTAATGCGGAGAGATGCCAGATCTTATTCCTTAAATTGAAAGCAGGACATGAACTGCTCAGATTTTAGAGAGGTAATACAGAACTGAAAAAATGGAATCATATTTTAGATACCTGTGTTCCCCTCTCCTTTAAGAGGAATATGTACTATTAAGTCTATGCGGAAGTTATGTGCCTCAAAGTAAAATGCCAAAAACCTGTACACAGGAACTATCTGCAATAAATGCTTGGTGCAAGCACATTCATTTCATTCTGAAATCAATCAACCTAAAGCACCTAAAGTGACAAACCAGCTTTCCTTCCCTTGCCCTTGCCCTTTCCTTTCTTTCCCTTTCTCTTCCTCCACAGATTTACCAAGGTTTTTAGACACCACCTCTCTCCTCCCTGCCTCCCATTGACTGCCCACATGTTCTCAGCACAGAACTGAAATTTCTCCCTCCTTCAACTGAAAGGTGTCAAAACCAGGAAGCCATGTAGAGGCTGTACATCTGTGCAGAAGTCATGGGGTTGGTTCTCACCATCTGTCCATACCCTATACTGTTCATCTGTTCTATCATGCAGTCTGATCTGGCTGTAGTTCCCCTTAGACCTCATTTGCAGGGAGGATCTGACTGCCCCTTCAAAAGTTGGTGGAATTACAGTTGCTCATCTTTTCCATATCTTGAACTGTACAAGTGCTTATGAAGCACCCAACCTGGGTCTAGTTTCTTCCTCCAACACTGAGATTCAAGTGTGTATCTTCCTTTAATGGATTACCTAGTTTTAAGAATAAGCTTGTTAATACTGGCAAAGAACTCTGAAAATTATGGAAACACCAATAATGTAATTCCTGTTTACTTGTTCAAGGTGAGAGGAGCATGGTGAGTTCTTCAGGAACTGCCACAGGAAGGATGAGCTAAAGTGATATATTTTCCATTTTGAAAGTCTTTTCATTCTGACACACTTTATGAAGAAGGAACGTCTGCGCTTCATATTCTGGTTAAAAGGTGTTTACGTCTCTGTTCACTTGTCTTGGGCTCTTCTGAGGAAGGTGACTATTGCCAAAATGTCTGTAGGTGTTCAGAGCTGCAGCATCAGAGGCTACAGAGGGACTGCATCTATCGCAAGATCTAAGTAACAAGTCTGTGAAGGGACTTCTGATAGGAGCAAGCACTAGACAGAATGCATATAAGAATCACAGAGTCATTGTGCTGAACCACCTCTAAGTCCTAAGACTTAAAGCAGCTGGATTTCTTTACAGCAGTCCATAGGGTGTGAGATGTCAAACTACCAGACAAGTTTCTTCTTGTCATGAGGATGATAGGCTCCCTCAGCAACTGGATGTTGGCAAATAGATTAGGTGGGTTACCATGCTGAAAAATAGGTGAAACTTAAATAGTTATGTTCGTTACAGAGGGGAGCTCAGTATTTAGCTTTGACTTTTGCACTTGGCTTCTCATATATTAACTTCTGATCTTGGTGAGCCTTTTTGCATTTGCCTTTTTCTTCATGGAAAAACACTGTTGCACCATTGAAGTCATCACTCTGTGGCCACCATAGTGAAGCAAACATTGAACTATGAAATGATGCATATTTCCTAACTCTCAGTTTTCTGATTTAGTTGTTTCAAAGCTACTTTCTGTTGGGAGCTCTGTATCTCTGTCTGTGTCTAAGTGCAATTTGTAACTCAGAAATCATTTGTATTTACATGTTTTTTGGAGACGATCTCATTGTACTTATGTAAATATCACATGTAAAATTATTCTCACCCATTTTCCACCTATAGCTCAGAATGAAATGGTTATGGAAACTTGAGATTTCCCATAAAGCTCCCGGAGAGCTGCACTTGACTGTGTTGCTTTCTGTAAGGGTATAAAATAGTATTCTAACAAGATTTTATGGCTAATCTTTCAGGGTAATTATAAAATCTACTTACCTCACCACAGTATGTTTGAAATTGTATTTAAAGATTCATGTGGTGTTTATTTGGTTCCAGTAACAATTTAGCTTTCCACACAGCAGCAAGTCATACTCATAAAAATAAAACTAATTTTAAACTATTGTCAGTGCACCAAATAAAAATTTACAAACTTGGAAACGTGTTTAAAACCTGAATGTTTTTTATTTCTCTTAACCAAACAAAATGAAAAAGAAACCCCTTTCATTAATATATGTAGTACTCTGATTAAAAAAGATCTCAAGGAAGATAAAGACCTTCCTTGAGCCTTGTCTATTTTGATAAGGACCAGAAGAAATAATATTTTATCACCAGATTTTTATTTGAATGTCTTTCTAAGAAGCAAATGTTTGAAATGGGAAAGTGCTCCTATTTGCCTATTAGACTGGCGCTACTCTAGCCTTAGAGCTTGTGTCATCATTTGTGTGCATTTTTCGTCCAGAAGAAGTGTCATATTTTAAGATGGCAGCCTAACAGAAGCAAGTAGTCTAGTAGTCCACACTAAAGCTGAAGGTCACTGCTATCAGATTAACAGAGATTCACGCATGTGTCTGAAACACAGTAATAAAAGCAAACTGTTGCACTGGTCTATAAAGTCCCATGACTTGGAATGTGACCTTTTCTCGTCTTCTACTACAATTTTTTGGATGCTGAATTCTGAAACTAAAAAGCGAGTGTAAATTGCAGAAGACAGCTGCTTTCTGCTGAAAAGATTGAAATGAGGAAGGAATAACTGCAGATATGTTAAAATACTAAAGCATTTTCTTGAATATAAATATCTAAATTATGAAACAGAAAAAAAGGAAAGAAACATAACATTACATTTTTTTTTAGCTGTGCTGTTAGCAGACTTAAACATCTCAGTTCCCACTTTCCTTGAAATAAAGCACTTTATAAAATGTGTGTCAAATATCTAAGGACATATTCAGCACTTTGCTGTACTAATGTCTGTATTTAGTACTTAGGTATATTGCCTGTTAACCAGTCAGAAAAAGCTTCTTTTTTTGCTGTGATAAGCCTCACCATTGTTGCACAATGAGAATCATTTTTTTTTCAATATCTTTTTGAAGTTACATGTAGCATCTGTTTCTCCTATTCTTTTTCTCTCTTTCAAAATTCCCATGGAGTCTGATGTAATTGTTCATCAGACTTCCTAAAGCTACATTTGTTGTAAAACACCTCCACTAAACATCACTCATTTATTGGAAATAAATCTGTTATACAATCCATGTGTAATGCATTGTTGATTCTAAATTAATAACCCTTTCTATGCACAACAATAAATTTTACTGTCATTAGTTTCTTTATATAATACACAATATTTACCAAAAGTTAAAAAAAAAAAAAGGAAAAAAGAAAGAAAAAAAGAAAACAACATGAAAAATAGAATCATAAATCTTCAAAGATCATGAT
This sequence comes from Brachypteracias leptosomus, assembly GCA_013401335.1. Classification (NCBI taxonomy): domain Eukaryota; kingdom Metazoa; phylum Chordata; class Aves; order Coraciiformes; family Brachypteraciidae; genus Brachypteracias; species Brachypteracias leptosomus. The sequence goes on from VYZX01033541.1 coordinate 7,448, forward strand.
ACATGAACTTTAAATAAAGTTGGAAGCAACCCAGCAGTATTCCTCAGTACTGGACCTGCAGTATCATATGTTTAGGACTTGAAGAATCTTAGCAAAATCGGATGCTACTAACCCAGGTGGGTTTTTAACTTTCTTTCATTCACTTGCTACTTATGTCTACAAAAAGTGAGAGGAAATAAAGAACTATGCCTGAAAATCGTGTTTCTTCTTACTCATCACTAGGCTTCTATTCAGTCCATGTCTACACAATCATAGAAAAAAAAGGGAGTGGAATAGAGTGACATAAGAAGTGATGGAGACTCTTTATAGCACACATGTAGGAGTGAGTAGTCAAACTGTGAATAGACTGCAAATACAAAGAACATGCAGAAGTCCTTAATTACCTAAGAAAGGAATTTTTTTCAAAGTATATATCTGATACTGAGCCTGCCAGGGGAATGCTGGTTGCCTGAAAGAGCTTCATTTCGTTTCTTCATTTTAATTTTTAAGCTGCTGCCTAACAATGTGTTTATCCAGAGCAGAAAACATTTGATGATGACATCTAGTAAAGGATATTAGCAGTGCATATTATGGAAGGTATAGTAATATTTTAGGTAAGTAAAAGGACAAACTTCCCAAGAATTATACAAGACAATCAACAACAACAAAAGAAAGTCCAGTTCTGCAGATAAGAATATAATTGACTTTAATTTTCTGTACAGATATTATACAGATTGTAGTGGGTCTGTCTGAGCTGATTTTCCCCATACAGCCTTCATGCTGCAGTACTGGAAGCCAGAAGGTGTTGATAACACACACCCTTGTTATGACTCCCACAGAGCACCAAAGGTATGGGGGGGGCAAGATCTGGGAGGGGATACAACCCGGACAGCCGACCCGAGCTGATCAATAGGATATTCCATACCATATGATGTCAGCTCAACTATAAAGGGAGGAGGACGAGGGGATTCTGGGAAGACATTTGTCCTCCGAGCAACCGGTACGCGTTCTGGAGCCCTGCTTCCCGGGACAGGCCTGACACTGCCTGCGGATGGGAAGTAGAGAGTAACGGCTTTGTTGCTTTTGCTTCGCGCACGTGCGACCTTGCTTTCTCTGTTGTTTATTAAAACTGCTTCTTATCATAACCCACGGGTTTTCCTTTTCCATCTTACTCTCTCCCCGCTTGCCTTGCTGACGGAGGTTTTGGTGGGGGGCGGGGGGAGTGATAGAGGGACTAGGGGTGGGCACCGGGCACCCAGCCAAGGTAAACCCACCACACAAATACATAGTGTTCCTGGCAGGCATCATAAGCAATTCAAATAAAGCGGGAGAGTTTTTTACTATTTTTGTAAAATTTCTAACTTCCCTGGGAAAATTGCGGATTTTTCATATCCTACCAGGTAGGTATAACAATTAGTCAATTATCTATGGGAAATCATTAAGTCTTTTAATCTTTTCACTCTATGTTTAGCTTCTCTTACCTTTTTGAGAAACATCTGCATTACTGGTATTAAAAGCATGCTGTTATTAAATTGTCTGCTTATTCTGTTTCCACATTCTTAATATTACCAAAACCAAGGAAATAGTAGAAAATATCCTTAGCCTTAAGGCTATGGTACTGATAAAACTGGCTTGAACCAAAGCCTTTGAGACTCTTCTCATTTATTTCAGCAGACACTGTTTGAAACACTGTATCCAGAAGGATCTGTGTATCTCTCTGAGTGACAATCCTTGTCACAACAAGGTTACAGCAGATAACTGACTGCAATTCTCATTTGCAATAAGAGAGGCAGGATTAGCCATTCTGACTCTTGCCATCCACCTTTACAGGGGAAGGTACTGATAGAAAGAAGGGTTATGATGAATGTACAAAAAATGCATACATTATTGCAGCTGCAAAAATGAGTATCGGTATTAAATTTCCTTGCATTTCCACCACAAGCTAATCAGTCTCAATAAAATGATCTTCATGTGGCTACATTGTATGAAAGGATATTTTTCCAATAGCTAATTGAAATTTAATTCTCAGATGTGATGAGACTATTTTGTAAGTAATTTCATGGAAAACAAGATGTTTTCTGCATGGGGGAGCTAATGGAGCTGCCTCCTGCAGATTTGTGACTTGTCGCTTTCCTCTCATTTAAAATCTTAAGTCACCTTCTGATGTTTTTTGTCACCTTTTCTAAACTTCTTCCCAGGATTCTCTTCTTCCCCTCCTGTTCCTTATTTATCCTTCCCTGGGCTGTGCTGAGATTGGGTTAGAATTATTCACAGTGGATAGGCATGAGGCTTCTAATCAGCTGGCTGATATCTGAATGAAAAGGACTTATTTTTTTCTTTCCTGCCTCTCGGTAGATTGGGAACAGAATCCTGCTGAGACCTCCCTTTGTCAGATTTGGGTGAAATTGGTTAGTATAATAATAAAAATTATTAGAGGTGGACAAACATATGATCATAGAAGGTGAAACAGAAACCTCACTACTCCCCTTTCCACCCCAAACCCAGAGCGTGGATGTCGTTATCACAAAATGCATCCCCATGTTGGCTCACAACTGAGATCAGTGAAACAAACACTGTGCTAGCCAAAGGTTTCAAAGCTGTTGCAAAGCTAATGTCCTTCAGCAGAGCAATATTTTAGCTGAGTTGTGCTATAGTTGCATACACACTGCTGTATCTCCAAAGTTAACCTTGTTAAATTGGATTTGTACTGAAAGATAGTAAGTATTTTTCCTTTACAACTGAGCTGTATAAAGAATAGTGTGGAGGTGTTATGGTGTGCAGGCACCACTAGCACTACCATCAAATGCAAGACTTCATCTACAACCCAAGCACCTGAGTGAAGGCTTCAAACAGTCTTTCTCACAGTTCACTATATTGGTATATGAACTTGTGTCTGTTACCGAGAATTTGCTAGGACAAAGGAATGGCTAGAAATTTCCAGTTTCCTCCTGTTTTCTTTAGTAAAAGAAATACCTACAATGTCAGTCTCCTCCTTTTCTGTCCACTGTGCCTTGGTGGTTGTGAGAAAGACACAAACACTACATGCAAGCTGCATTTTTCTTGCAGCATAGATACAAAATCCAGGCAGTGAAATGTTCACCATTTTCTCCAAAAATGGTGAAAAAGGGATAATTTTGTTTTCTCTTGGTATACTTTAATATGTTCTGTCAATTCTTCTTTAAAAGGCTAACCTTGGAATTTAGGACAGCAAGCAAGATGACCTTTCAGTAAAGGGCTTGGAAAGCATTCACATCTGAACTTCAGCCACATAAATTCATTGCTTTACATTTCTGAAGCTCACCCATGAATCTCTCAAGCCAGAAAGGTAAAATACCTGTCGTCATTATTCCAGATCTTGTTCAGTCAAAGCTAAAATGCTGTAGCTTCAGTCAAACATGAGGAGTACAATGACTCAGACTTACACTGGTTTTATCTCAGAGCAATAAATAATAAAAAAATCCCAATGTAATAAGGAGATGGCTTATTTCTGAGTGTCTTGATCTACTGCTTGGGAAGTGACACGTTCATGTCTCTTCCCTGACACAGACATACTGTAGGACCTTACATGGATAATAAACCAGTGTGAAATTTTCCCAGATATCAGTAGCATTTCTTTGTTTTAAATGAGTGTTGCAAGGGTAAGACAACTGGTGCGTTTGTAGACCAGGATTGGGGACCAGATGCAACCATGTGCAGAGACAGAATAATAAAAATAATATGAAGTTTTTATCTCCCCTGGGGCTTCTCTGTCAATTGTGACTGCTGCTTGGATACCATCAGTTGTGGTGGAAGGTGACTGACAGCTGAAGAACATGACATATTCAAGTAGGCAACTGGAATCTACCTGTGAATTAAGTTTCTGGTTTAATGCTTTTTACTGCACATTCTGAAAAATATTTTGGGCAAATCCTCACTATATTTCCTGGAGGTGGGAAGAAAGCTCGGGACAAACCTGCAGGAAGGAGAGCCAAGCTGCCTACGAGCAGTGGCAGGGCCCACAGGAGTCGAGGAGGCCCTAATTGCCCTGAGCAGCTTCACCTGGGACCCTCACCCACACACCCTCTGCCCATAGGCCCGGAGCACTATTTAAGCTCAGGACTTCTACCCCCTCCTTTTCTGAGCTGTGGTGTAGGTATGCTTGTCTCTAGATCTGCCCCCTTCCTTACTAGACACACCACATAACTTTGCCTTCTGTGCTGTTTCTGGCTGGAACTGGACCATGCCCTCACTGTGCCTGGACTTGTCTTTCAGCACCCAACTTGGATGCTGCACAGCCTGGTGAGTGAAAACCCAGCCTATGCTGAGGTTGCCTTCAAATCCTATCCCATCTGCTACCAGCACTATGGAGAGGCCCTGCTCTCTGGCACAGAAGCCCTCCTGCACAGGCTCAGTGGGTGTCCTACAGAAGGTAGGAAGTACACTATTAATATCTTTACAGAAAATTTCAGCCTTGCTTCTTTGAAGCAGTTCTAGCATGAAGTATTCTAAGTTTGACCTTTTCTGTATGCTTTTCTTGACTAAAAAAAATAATTCAAATTTGTTAATTTCAAGGCACTAATTTCCAAGTAGGTTATTTTGGGGTTTTGTGGGAAGCTTATGTGGTGACTATATGTGATGTTAAAGTAGCAACTATAAAAATACATGTGGAATACTTCACTTCCAAAGAAGATAAAGAACTTTGCAGGTTCTGATAATCTGATGTAAATGAGCCTCCTACCTCTTTCAAACTGCCAGGATAGTTCTACAACATAATTGCCTAAAATAAGTTTAATAGCAGCTTTACCAGGTGCAGCTAGTCTTTCTCTCCACCTATTTTGCAGCTGTTGCTAACTCTTTCTATCAGCTTTGAACAGTGGTGTATCAAAGCAGAGTTTTCAGAGAATGTCTTGTAAAGTAAGCCAAGTAACACTTGTTTTATTCCTACCTGTTTCACTATAGGAAACTTTCTTATTATCCTAGAAAGAGTGATACATTCTAAAAAGGTAAAATATTTTTATGCATCTTTTTATTGAGCAGCTGCTATGCAAAATAGCCAACTAATTTTCTATAGCATTAACTCTCCTTCAGCAAAAGAGATCAATGAATTAGTTCTGCAGAAGACTATCTATAGATAAAAAAGTTTTGTGTCTCATGGCACGTAAAGGGTGTGATTTCAAAGCAGATTGCAACATTGATCTCAGTTTAAGTTGACACAAGTGGTGTTCACCGGGGCACAATGTTGGAGCCAGTTCTCTTTAATATCTTTATTAATTATCTAGACAAAGGGGATTGAGTGTGCCCTTAAGTTTGCAGATGGCACCAAGTTGGGTGGGAGTGTTGATCTACTTGAGGATAGGAAGGGTCTACAGAGATATCTGGACAGGCTGGACTGATGGGCCAAGGCCAATGGTATGAGGCTCAATGAGGCCAACTACTGGATCTTGCACTTGGGTCACAACAACCCCATTCAGTACTACAGGCTTGGGGAAGAGTGGCTGCCTGGTGGAAAACAATTTGGGGGTGTTTGACAGCTGGCTGAATATGAGCCAGCAGTGTGCCCAGGTGTCCAAGGAGAGGCCAATGTCATCCTTGATTGTATCAGAAATAGTGTGGCCACCAGGACTAAGGAAGTGATCATACCACTACACTGATGAGACTGCACCTTGAATACTGTGTTTACTTTTGGGCCTCTCACTACTGGAAAGACATTGAGGTGCTGGAGCATGCCCAAAGAAGGGCAATGCAGTTGATGAAGGGTCTATAGCACAAGTCTTCAAGAGGAGCGGCTGAGGGAACTGAAGTTGTTTAGCCTGGAAGAAAGGAGGCTCAGGGGAGAAGTTATTGGTCTGTACAACTACCTGAAATGCGGTTATAGCAATATGAGTGTTGCTTTCTTCTCTCAAGTCATAAATGATAGGACAAGAAGAAATGACCTCAAGTTGCACTGGAGGAGATTTAGTTTGGATATTATGAAAAAATTTATTCACTGGAAGCGTTGTAAACATTTGAATTGGCTGCCTAGGGAAGTTGTGGAGCCACCATTCCTGGAGGTATTTAAAAGATGTGTATATGTGGCACTTAGGGGCATGGTTTAGTGGTGGATTTGGCAGCGTTAGGTTACTGGTTGAACTTGATTATCTTAAAGATCTTTTTCAACCTAAATGATTCTATGATTCTAAACTTGCAACTCAGGACAGAATGCATGTAAAACTCTTCAAGAAGCTGAAGAAAAGGATCCTATCAAGTATTTGGTCAATTAATAGGACTGATAATATAAGCCCTGGTGTGGGGATCCGTAACATTACTCATTTTCTGAACATCTTGTGAACAATGTCAGAAGAGATTCTAATTTTCTGCTAGAGGAATCAAACTCATGGTTATGAAAGCCTTATGTGCCTTCTGTCCTATCCCATGCATGCCTAGTGAGCACAGCCTTCTCATGCTTCTGGAAGTATGGAACATTAGGAGGAAGCCCAGGAAGACAGAAAGGTAAATCCCACACAGCTGCTGTCTCATCTCATTCCTAGTAATAAGATCCTTATGGCTGTGTCTAGACAATTGAAAGATTCACTTTGTGATTTATTTTCCCCCTCTGTAGTTTGAATTATCAAATGTTGAATTTTAGGCCTTGCAGAAGATTATTTTGAACAAAACATAAAGCTTTAGATATAGGGGGAGTGTGGATTTTTTTCCTATGCAGTTACAGCACAAATAACATGCAGAATTGTCTTTCAAGCTTCCTGTATGAAAGTCACCTTTAGGCTGAGATCAAGCAGCAAATAATTTTGGAGACAACAAAGGACAAAGTGAAAACACAGGTTATACTGGGAAAAGGTTATAGTTAGCACAATTTATTACATGGTGTGTGCTGTTGTAAGCACTGATGCATGAAGTGTCAGTTTTGAGACATTTAGGAGGTGCAGATGGAGAGAAACATTTCATAAAGACCATAAATCATGTTTTTCCTTTGTACTTTGCTTACATGTTATATTCTCCAGAATTACCCAATAATATTATAAGTAAAGCTTTATAAAATTTCAATTTTATACCAAAATAGCCACTCATAGCCATTCACTGGTGAATTCCTATTAACAATGATAATAGGATTGAGGGATTAATTGTGTGCAGGATATTTTGTTTAAAAGGATGGCTATGCACAACTTAGCTCCTTACACTGCACAAGAGGCATTCTGTTTCAAATGAATCATGAAAATAGTAATAAGCTTTGTATGCTGTGCACTGCTTTGTACTGAAAAATATTGAAGCATATTTTCTAAAGAAATGTTGGACATAGTCTACTGTATGTGCCTAAGGAATGGACATCTTCAGATTAATTCATCAGGTTTCTGTGCAGAATGGCAATTCTTCAAAAATACTAAGTTATGAAGATTGTGATTTTTAAATTGGCTTGAACTTCAAGAAAGGGTATTGTTTCTTTAGGGAGTAACAAATACCATCTTAACCAAAACCAGACAAGTTCTCCACTGTTTCTAAGATACTGTGGGTGTAACAGAAAATGTTGGGAGATAATGTGAATCCTGTTAGAGAACTGGTTAAACTTCCCCAATTCTCTGACTCAACCAAACAGCAATTCAGAAGCGTAGTGAAGATCAGTAAATTGTGCGCTCCAGTCTTCTGAAGCACTGAACATATTCCAGCTGGGTACAGAAGAAGTCCCAAGGGGAAAAAAGCAGTTTAAAATACCTCCTTAGTTTCCTTTTAACTTTTATTATTGGCATAGCTTTCTGCTGTTCTTGTATATCTCATTCTTAGTTGGTCTGTAAGTTATACATGAAGCCTGAGTGTTTACTAGAAAGCTTTGGGTTCCAGAAGACAATAGATGCTTATATGTGGAGTGAGGGCTTCTGGAAACACCTACAATTTCAATGGCTTTGTCTTGAGGACTCTGCCAAGCTACAGATTTGTAAAGACAAGATTGGAGGCTATTTCCCATCTCTACCAAGTCATATGAAAGCTATCTTAAAGAACTGCATGAATTATTTCAATTTCAGCAGCAGCTGCTAAGAAACAGTTCACCTGAGTGTCTGTAAAAAATCCACATAGATTTGGGCTTAGGATCAAGTTTGGATTTTTTAGAATAGGTTGGCATTTTTTCTGTATAGTGTTTGGCTCTGATATATGCTATGCTTTTCATTAACTTGGATCAATGAAACATATGTTTTGGTCAATGGCAGAGTGGAGGTGGAATTGTTTACTTGGAAGGTGGCCAATCTTTACAAAAGAAAACCTTTATCTTGCTATATTTTAGCTGATGGATGATGAAGCATTTTTACTTTTCTTCTTGGTTCTGGGAAATATCTAATAATGAAGCCTATGTGAGGTCAGTCTCATAATCACAGCTGTCACCGCAGTCTTCCCCCTTCCCTGGGTGTTTTAGATCATAATCTGCAAAGCCCAAAGTATCTCCAAGGCTAAACTACTGACTGCATTAACCAAAAGCATGTAGTACCTACCAACTATCAAGGTCTTTGATGTAAAATAAGTTCAGCCCTGGCTAAAGACAACAAGATAACTGAATTCTAGAAGAACACAGCATCAGGTGAATTTCTTGGCAGTCAAATACATTGGCTGACCAGATTTCTGTGGTTGAACACTAACAAATGTGACAAACAGCTGATACCTCCAATTAAAAAACCCCAACCTTATTTCTTAGTATGTGAAACATTTTTTAATATGTAATTAATCCCAGAATTTTTTTTACTTAAATATTATGAATTAATAGTTGTGCTTCAAATTAAAATAGTTTGTCAACCATTTTTACTATTGGCTACCTTGTGTTAGTATTGAGATATGTAGCAAAAAACTGAAAACATCTCTCTACAGATTAGTCCTGACTGACAACTGAAATGTGGATAGATACAGGTGATTGGGAAGAGGAATTTTCTGTAGTGCAATCAGTTTTCTCTTTAGTACACATAATGTTCTTGTTTACCAAGTATTTATATTAGGTAGAAGAAAGTATTTCCTCTGTAGTGACTTTTACATAAGTATCTTTATTAAGTCATACCAGACAGTCTAAATGTTGCTTCCTTTAACTTTTAACCTATCCTATTGTCTAATCAGCTCTAAAGAAAATCACCTAGAGCTGAATACATGATTTATGTACACCTTTATATTCTTGTGCAAACCTGATGGGAAAGTCCTGCTGAAAATTTCTAGTGAAATGTCTGGCACCTGGAGATTGGAAACAGAAGTCTACTAAATTGAAGTGGATGCTACTAAATGACAAATGTTAACAGGTAGGACAAGGCTCCTACACAGAAGGTGAAGAAATTACTATACTGCCAGCAGAACTGTGAAAATCACATTTGAAGTAGAAGGAAGTTTTAAATCAAAATAAGTATTGCAGGCTAACGGCATGTGAGACAAGGGCCATGCAAAGCAGTAACATGTTTTTAGCAAGCTCTCATGCACACAAATCCTTCTCCAGATCTGAGACCACACCAACAGACTCAGGAGCTAAATGCAAGTTAATGACTTGCAGGTCTGGGAGATACATATTGGTCAGTTCACTTTTGAGGGTAGTGAGCTTTGGTGATGAGAAATACAATTGTATGATAAGATGAAAGACTGTGTACTTGTACTTACACTTCAGTGCATGAGACAAAGTAAAATGGTTGTTGGGTTTGGCAACATATTTGTAAATAACAGTGTTTTGTTGTGCTTCATGTAGCTCATGCTCTTACATGTTGGGTGTGAATATAAAGTGTAAACCTTCTCTAGCTGCAAATCCTCTATTGTGAATGGATTTAGAGTAGTTTTAGCAAAATGTTGCTAGACTTATCTCCTACTATTTCCATAAGAATATAGTCCAGATTGTTTAGGTATTGAGTGAAAATGAAAGATATGTGTTTAGAATAGACACTGCAATAAATCTTTTAAAACATCCTGTGGACATTCACATTAATTATCCAATATCTAGGAATAGCTTGAGTATTGTGGGATTAAAAGGGGAAGGAGATGCTAGAAATAAAATACAATAACATTTAATGGCTTAATTTTGTATTCTTTGAAGCTGATGACAAAGCTTCTAGTTCACATGCAGGAATAATTGTTTTAAAAGCATACCTAAGAGCAGAAACGTTTTGATATCTTAATGTCAGATATCTCATAGGATAAACATGTAACAGTCAACAGACATATAATTTTGCCATTTTAAAAGGATATGGTATTCCTTTAAGGATTATCACTGTAAGATCATTTTATTCTTTTTAGGCATTGCAGATGCTAACTCTTTAAAAATTATAAACTTCAGGCCAGTCACATAGCTTAATATGCTTTATTCTCATTTGACTAATTTTTTGCATTTTTTTAAGGAAGCATACTGTGCTCTGAATGCACAAACCCTTTAATATATGTAGAAATTATAGACAGGGAAGACTTTCATGTTTTAAACTTAATGCAGTTTTAACAGTGTTCAGTTGAAAAGTGGACTTCAGGGACTACCAGGAAGCTCCAAACTATTTAACGAAACATGATCATATTGGATTTACATTTTTCTTTGTGCATGTAGATTGAGATGAGAAATATGACCACCATAACAGAGATCAATTGATATATACACATTTTATTACTAACAGGAAAATATTGCTGCCATAAATTTATACTTTGGATAATAAAACAGACTGTGGAGATGACAAGGTAAATTGTGACTAGGGATTTGTGTTAATGCTTGATTCTGGGGGTGAATTGCATAAGTGTGTGTATGTATACTCATACAAATACAGACTGGGTGATGACTGCATTGAGAGTAGCTCTGGGGAGGACTTGGGGGGTGTTGGTGGATGAAAAATTGAATATGAGCTGGCAATGTGCACTTGTGTCCCAGAAAGCCAACTCTATCCTGGGCTACATCAAGAGAACTGTGTCTGGCAGATTAAGGGAGTTGATTCTGTCCCTCTACTCTGCTTTCATGAGACCCCCATCTGGAGTACTGTGTTCAGCTTTGGGGCCCCCAGCATAAAGACATAAACCTGTTTGGAACAACACTAGTGGAAGGCCACAAGGATGATCAGGGCTTGGAGCACCTCATGTATGAGGATAGGTTGAGAGCTCAGGTTGTTTAGCCTGGAGAAGAGAAGGCTCTGGAGACACCTTCCTGCTGCCTTTCAATACTTAAAGGAAGCCTATAGAAAAGGTGGAGAGGGACTCTTTATCAAGGAGTGTAGTGATAGGATGAGTTTCAAGCTGAGAATATAGATTCAAATAAGCTATTACGAAGAAATTCTTTACTGTGAGAGTAGTGAGGTCCTGGAACAGGTTGTCCAGAGAAGTTGTAGATGCCCCCTCCTGTAAGTGTTTAAGGCCAGGTTGGATGGTGCTTTGAGCACTCTGATTAGTGGAAGGTGTCCTTGCCCATGGCAAGGGGATTGGAGCTAGATGATCTTTAAGGTTCCTTCCAACTGTAGTGGGTCTGTCTGAGCTGATTTTCCCCATACAGCCTTCATGCTGCAGTACTGGAAGCCAGAAGGTGTTGATAACACACACTCTTGTTATGACGGGGTGTGTGTGGGGGGGCAAGATTTGGGAGGGGTTATAACCCAGACAGCCGACCCGAGTTGACCAATAGGATATTCCATACCATATGACGTCAGCTCAACTATAAAGG
>VYZX01033543.1:6892-31892 GCA_013401335.1 Brachypteracias leptosomus
AAATAAAACTTAAAGCAAACAGCTTTTTAGAAGAAACTTACAATTTGCACACTGATGAGATATAGGGCATATTCCCATCAAAACCTGTGCCAGAGTTTGATGGAGCATACAGATGACGACTGCATACTTGAGACATATTTATATACATCACATTACAAAGTTTCTTTTTCACTAAATATATTCTGAAAGAAGGAAGGCTCTAAGTTCCCATTTTAAAATACCAGTCATGGGGGATGAACAGGAATGTTTTCATTAGATTTGAGGTGGCATTAACCCTCTAGGTAAAAGGATATAAGTGGCAAAACCAGGTCAGTGTAGGTAAGTGTGTCAGTCATGGCAGAACTGTCTGGAGGATTATTGTTTGAGTTTTTTTCCCCTGGAGCCAGCTCTGTACAACAGCAACAGAGTTGACTGCACTCACTCGACCCTACAGTGGGTAGCCGGGCATAGTTAACATTTGAAATAGCAGGTGGTATTCATTGACATAAGAAGCGGATTCTGAGTATTGTGCCTTTGTGTGAGAGCCCAGTAAACAAACACATCAGTCAATCTTCAGTTTTGTAATCCTGCCTGAAGCCAAAGGAGAATCTCAGCTATTTACGTTGGGTTTTTGTGTTATTTTGAAACCAAACATTCAGGGAACTGCTGTGAAGGGGTCTGTCTGAAGGTGCTGGCACTGTACTTACTGGGGTTTGTTAGGTAGCAGAAATGGGAAATGTGAAATAGTAAAGATCAGGTTCATTTATTCATTGTTTCTGTATGTAGTGTTAGAGATTTTGACATGGAAAGCCTATATAAAACATAAAGTCTATCTGCAGAGAGCAGGTGGTGAAAATTTAGAGACTGAATAGAGAAAATTTGTTTGCTGTAACTGCAAATTTCAGTATATATGCAGCTACTATGGTGCCTGCTTTTTGTGAGCTAACATCTTGCTGACATGATTTAATTGCAGTGCATCTTCATGTATTAAATGTTAATTATTTTATTTTGGATGTCATTAATTCATTATTTATTTATTTATTTTGTAGCCCAGAAGACAGACCTGCTGGAATGAGTGCTTCAGAACTAATTTCTTCGGCACACTTCCAGCTGGTGGTAGTAATGAAGAATCCTTTTTAAGCTGTAGAAATGACTGGTTAGTATATACTAGTGCTCATTACAAACTGATGGGTTACATACTGTAGATGCTTCCTTCTGCTTCTAGCTGTATATATTGCCTTGAAATATTTTAAAGATTGGCTGGGCTCATGTTCATTGATGAAAGGCAGAGAAAGGATAAACACACACACTTTAGAATTAGTATCATTGAGGGCACACCTAGGTTTCTGTTGTGTTTAGCATTAAAATACTTCAGTGTGCTTTTAATTTCATTGATTTAATAGGAGCTAATAAGTTTTATTTTTAACTCATATTTAAACTCCTTGCTGAATTGAAGCCTTGGATAGAAAAAGATGAATCCTGTTATTACAACAGCAGTTAGCAAAATGGTTAACAGTAAATATACTGTTTTGTATCAGAAAAAAGGAGTCAAGGAACAACAAGATTACAAGAGGAATACTTTAAACATATTTGAAGCAGTTTTGCTTTGGGAGCCTAGTACTTAAGAATGGGTGTAAATAAATATTTTTTGGTTGAGAAGATGGAAGAAAAAGAACAGTCTAGAAGAACATTATTTGAATAATATGGCCTAATAAAAAATTTATTGTCTATATGTTTTCAGCAGTCTATAAGTGAGAAATCTTTCTGCTATGCGTGCAACAGAATTAATGTCAAGGATGCAAAGTTTCTCCATCTTTCAACTCCCCAGAAGACACATCTCATCTCCTGTTTTCTGTTCTGCCTCATTTATTTAGGACTCCTCCTGTTCTGTTTACTGTGACTGCTTTTTCCCCTCTAAACAATAACCATGCATCATCTCGTCATTAGTTTTGGAAGTCCTAATGCAGTTAAATTTTTTTAAAGTCATTGATAGGAGCAATTACTGAAATACAAAATTGTCATAGTACAAAGTTAACTTTTTGTATGAAATTTGTATTTCAGTACAGAGTTCCCAGAAGTCAATGCAGGGATCAGACAGAAGAGACAAGAACTGGAATTGTCCTGTTCGTCTGTGCTTGCTAGAGTTGAAAGGTAGGTGTTTGGTATTTCATAGTGAAAAGTATCTTCATGTAATACTTCAAATTTGGAAGTATTTCAATGAAAGTATTAAAATGGAGTGTTATAATTCAATGAAATTCAATGAAAGTTAATATGGAAGTATTAAACTAATAAAACTAGATTCTTTAGACAGACTGTTGATTGATCAAACTAGATGTTTGCATGTGAATTGATAGGTGTTTGTGGTTTTGCTGCATGCTATTTATATGTCAATAAATTATTTTCTGTGTATCTTAATACACATGACAAGCATAATATCTCCACTGACTTGTGCATTTTAATATGTCACTTTTTTACAGAAAATATATTTAAACTTGCATTTCTAATTTGGAAGTTAGTGTTCAGTGTGTTCTTGAAATTATTTCTATCATTAGAAATCAGACTACATTTGCTTTAACATCAATCTGATGCTTATTCCCCTCCCTCATTCCACCTTTTATGGGTTGGTTCTAACACTTCTTTCTGTAATTGTTTGTAAACAAATGCATCTAGAAAGAGTTAAAAGGGGTTATACCAAATGAAACAGAGAACGTAAAATATTTATTTTGTCAGAGAGCAGATGCATGTTAAAACATACCATAAGGATGTTCTCATGAATATAAAGCAGAAGCATAAAAATAACTGATTTTTAAAATAACACAGTAAGAAATTGGTTTTGTCTATGACCTTAATTTCACTACATATCTCTTTACTCTCTTTGGCATAAAACAAAGGCTAAAGACAAAAGAGTAAGTAAAGAGATTTTTAATTATAATTTAAAGTTGCATCTAGGATTTTTTTTTTAAATTTATTTTTACATGTACTTTTCTGAATGGAAAGTTTCATTCCAACTCAGCGATAACTTAAAAATTGTAGACCTATAACTAAATTCTGGTTTTGCCTACAGTTTGCAGAGGGGGTCTGAATAAGTATATATTAATTTGGTATGCTAGGGAAAAAAAATAGAAGCCTTTACTAAATTGTGTGGACTATCTCTCATTTTTCTGCAAAAAAGGCTATTCTCTGAAGTACTAAATCAGTGTTTAGAATTTTATTTCCAGTAGTACAGCCTGCTGATTTGGAGTAGATTGACTGTTGCCGTTCTGTTTGGCTTTGAAGAAAGCCCAATATATATTGCTTTAGTGTAACATACCTTGTTCAAACTGTTTTACTAGATTAGGCCTTAATATAAGCCTGAAATTAAATAAGAGAAGGAAATTTTGCTATGTGTCAGCTTTGCCTTTCTCTCTGACTGTGATGAGGTTGGAAGTGTCATGGTTGCCTCATGTTTTGGTTTTGTGCATTGTTTCCAAAACTTCCTACAAACAGCTGAAACAACTAATGTTAATGCTTTTGCTTTTCCAGAATTCCTTTAATGTCTTATGGAGCTGAAGCTGTGACCTTTCTTCTCACTTCTACTGCAGTTGCAGGGGCAATTCTTCCAACAAATATCAGGCCTTTGGAAAACTTTGGTAAACTTTTTTTTTGTAAGTTTTATTTATAGCTCATGTGGAGTATTGTTAAAATATGATTCTCAGAAATCAAAACAGACTATATAGTTACAGTTAACAGGAAAAAAAAATTTGTTTTGATGCAGTTTGGTAATATCTAAAAACTAGCTGCTTTACTTCTGAAATTAAAATTTAGAAGGTGAACTAGCCACCCCAAAGCTGGCATAACTGTTCTTAATTTAAAGATTAAAATCATTAATATTTTATGTAGCTCAATTCCATTTCTGAATTCAACACTTTCTTTCATATTAAAATTTCTTTTCCTATTATACAGGGATAAATCTCATTTGGATATACTATAAATGGCCTGACATACTTCAGTGGTATGTTGTGCAGTGTGAGGAACCAGCTGTTTCCTGGCAGAGGAGTAGTGAGGGAGCAATGCAGTGTATGGATCTCTTTCAGCACACCTACAAGCTCTACAGGGCAGAAGCTTACAAAAGTGGCCAAGCTCCAGAGTCTGACAGGAATTTAGCACAAGACAGGGAAGGAATTACCTTCCTCCTGTTACTTTAATAGCCTCTTCCTCCATACTCGGCAAGAATGGAGTTTCTTTTCCAACAAGCTGCACAAGTTCAAAGGAGTGAAAACAAAGGAGTGCTGTTTTTTTAAGACTAGAGTTAATACCTTCTTTGAATTGGGAATTATACTACTTTCATTTGACTGGTAAGCAAAGAGACAGGAGAGATTTGGGTCTCAGTTTACAAAAATTGTGAGGAAGTGAAATGCTGGAAAGAGTTTTAAGTAGTAGAAGGATCATGAAAAAGATGCTTTATTCATTCATATTCTTCATTCTTGTTAAAGGTACTTATTTTAGCTCCACATTCACCAGTGAAAAAGTATAGGTTGCTTCCTCAGGTCTCTGATGATTTGTAATGACATGTAACATACGACTTGTTTTCCTGGCTATTGTAATAGATTTGAAGATGTAGTAAGTGTGAGACAGCCATATGTGGCTGAGTAACTGCTGGTTAACTACTGTGAAGCCATTTTTAAACAAAATTACTGGGGACACCATGACAGTAGATATGTTAAGTAGTGCCAGTCACCTAAAACTCCTTTGGATGTTTTTTACCATGCATGTCGTTTTCTTTTAAAAATGTGGTACCTTCTGTACAATTGATACTGTTGGTTTTCATTATCTTAAGTGGTAATTTGAGCAGAGGACATCCAAAAATCAAAACTACATTTTATTTTTTTTTTCATGTTCAGGTAAATCATTGTGTATTTACGTGGGAGGTCAAAGGAGGTGGTTATAGTCCTGTGCTCTGTTCTTACCTTCTAAAGGCTAGTAAGGTGCTTGTAGAGTTACTTCTTTAAGGTTATTGGATTATATGTTTGCATTTAATAGACAGGGATTTGGTTTTCATTCTGCTAAGAAAGAAGTGGCAGAAAGAGGCTTTTGTGCTGGTAATTATTTGTCTTATTCCTATCTTATGTTGAAGAATACATTTAACAAATATTTTATTGTAGTAAAAGCATGGGAAATAATAACATCATAAAGAGTTAGAATCAAGTGTTTAAGTGCGATGTGATAAATTCATTGCAAAATCCACAGCCATTAATCTTAACAAGTTTCCACTATTTGTGTATGAAATTGAAGCTGTAAAAAATTAATTTAAACGCCAAGTTCTTGATGCTTTCTGAAATCTACACCAACTATGAAACAAATTAATGGACATCTCAAGAAATTAATTTAGTTCTGAAGTATTACATTCAAGTATATTTACTTATTATTAGTTTTTAATTCCTGAGCTGTCTGTCATAAGATTTCATAGGTATTGTTGTGGGTTTACCTTGGTTGGGTGCCCGGTGCCCACCCCTAGTCCCTCTATCACTCCCCCCCCCTCNTTTGGTGTTATGTGGGCACTCAAGGCTAGACATAACAT
This sequence comes from Brachypteracias leptosomus, assembly GCA_013401335.1. NCBI lineage: Eukaryota > Metazoa > Chordata > Aves > Coraciiformes > Brachypteraciidae > Brachypteracias > Brachypteracias leptosomus. Next base: position 12,429 of record VYZX01033543.1, read on the forward strand.
GGTGTGTGTTATCAACAGCCTCTGGCTTCCACTACTGCAGCATGAGGGCTGTATGGGGAAAATCAGCTCAGACAGACCCACTACAGGTATCAAGAGTACAGCCTCTTCCTTTTGCAATGAGTGTAACCCTTGGCTTCCCTACAAAGACTTTTTTCCAGTTGTGGATAGCATGAGATAAATTGAGTGTCAACACAAGAACTTCTGTGCTGCAATATGCAACGTACTCATTCTTCGTATAGCATTAGCGGTTTTATGTGCCCTAGGCTGCCCCAAAACTTAGTCTCCTTCTTCAGTTCATCAGGTGCTGCAGGCACCCTGTGAGCGCCTTGCAGCAGAGCTTAAGCCCAGTTTGCCATGGAGTGTGCAGCTCTGTCTTATAACTAGTCAATGAGTTTGTACTGTGTGAAAATCGATTTTGCAGAGGGGTGTGCTGTCATTGCTGCTTCTGATCAACTGCTTCCCATGTGATCATCCACTGATGGCCATTTAAAAATGTGAAGCTCAATACTACAGAAAGTGACTTCTGAAGTATTGAGGCTTCACTGCCAACGGGCCTGCATTATAGAATGACAGGAACTGCTATATGCTAACAATGTTGTGTGGCTAATTCATTGCTTTTCTAACAACTTAAAAGCTGACTGCCTTTGAACAGCAATATCAACAATGGTTTCATCACGAATGCCATTGCTGTCCATGTAACTGTGCTGGTGCTGCTTCTGAAATGTGTATTTAGATGTCTAATGTATCACTTTTTTAAAGAACAGAATCAAGGTAGCAAAGAAGTCTGCATTGAAAAATAAAAGAATGCTGTGGCAGCATTTCATACTAAATCTTAAATTATATTATTTGAGGATATCTGTTAAACTGGAGAAGGTCATTTTATGTTCTTAACTGTGTTTGGATAAATGGTTATTATTGAACTTTAATGTATTCTGCTTTTATTAGAATCTTCAGGTAAAGGATATGCTGTTGCGTGTACCCAAGAAGGAGAAGAGAAAAAGCAAGTTTCTGGTTCATCTGGTGCTAGAGGAACTAGAAGGAAATCGGTTACTACTACTCCTAGAAGAAGATCTGCACGAAACAGCAAAAATGAGACTCTGGGTCAATCTCGGAGCTCACCTCGGTCAAGCAGTTCTGCATGTGATGCCCCTGATGGCAGTAACCGATCTCTGAATAAATCTCCTTCAGAATCAGAGAAGGCTCCTCCAAAACGAAAATCTAAAAGAACAGTTAAACAACAAACACCTGTGGTTAAAAAGAAACTCAGAAGTTCTGCACGTTCTGAAAAGTTGTCCAGTGATACAGTGAAAGATGATGACATTCCAGAGTCTGAAGCGGTTCTAACGTTAGATAAAGACCTAATATTAGATAAAGACCTGCAGTCAGATGATGAAAGTAATAGTGCAAACCTTCCACAGAAAAATAATGTGGAAACAGAATCTGCTAATGGATTGGAAAGCTGTAGCGAACATGCAGAAGTTGAGGAAACTGCAGGAGAATGTGACAAAGATGAAGATACCTCAGGCAACGCAGATGCAAGTTTTTCTGCCCAGGAATCTCCAGTACTAACTTCAGGGGGCGAAAGCCAGGAATTTGACCTAAAAGATGTTACTGAAAAAAAATTAGATATTAAGAATCAGGACATCTGTGAAAATATTCCGGAACAAATGGAAACAGTAGCTAGTCCCAGAGATGAAGTATGTGACAATGCAACTTTTGAAAAAGTAGATCAGGCATTGTGTAGTCCTCAAAATGAATTGGTGGAGAAGGTAGAAACTTTGACAAAAATAGATCAACCCGTAGCTAGTCCAGAAAATGAACTGTTGGAATATCCAGAACCTTTGGGAAAAGACCAGCCATTAGAGAGCCCCAGAAGTGAATTGCTTGAGCATCCAGAAGCCATAGAAATAGATGATTCCAAGGCTGTAGAAGAAACAGTAGTAGACTGTGCAAGTACAAATATTCAAAACTTAAAAACTGTCCAAGATGAAGAACCAGACACATCAATAAACACACTTTCTGTGGACAGTACATCAGAGGAATCCCTAAAAGAGAACACCATGCCAGAAAGTGAAGAGAGTAAATCCTCTTCAGAGTCACCCCAGGTAGATGCTGAACAGAAACATTTTGGTGAAGATAACAATGAAATGATACCAATGGATTGTGACTCATTTTGCAGTGACCAGAATGAACCTCAGGTTGAGCAGTTACCACCAGCTGACAGTACAGAGCAAGAATTAGTGAACTCTTCGCAATGTGATGTGGAAAACTGTACTTCGGTTTCAGGACTTTCTGATGAAAAGGATAAAGCTATTCCTCAAGAAAAAGAGTGCCAATCAGAACTCAGAAAAGATAAAAAGACTCGAACTAGAAAGTCTAGATTTCACTCTCCATCAACAACTTGGTCTCCTTCTGGGAGAGAGGGCAGGAAATCTCAGTCACCATCTCCTAAAAGGGAGATGACTAGAGACAGAAGTTCACGATCACCCAAGAAGGAAACTGTCAGGGAGGGAAGGAGATCTTTATCTCAGTCTCCAAAGAGAGACACAGTCAAAGATGAGAAAAAAGCACCATCTCAATCTCCCAAAAGGGAAACTATCAGGGAAAACAGGAGATCATCTTCTCGGTCAAGAACTAGGGATTCTTCTCCAAGGCAAAAATCAAGATCTCGAAGCAGTGATAGAGATAGTCAAAGAAGAGATCGTGACAGAGAGAGAAGAAGTAGGAGGTGGTCTAGGTCACGATCACGATCTAGGTCAAGATCACGATCTAGGACAAGAAATAGAGGTTCTTCATTCTCTAGAAATGAGAGGGACAGTCATTCACCTCGATGGAAAGAGAGATGGGCAAATGACAGCTGGAGGAGTCCCAGAGGAAATGATCGATACAGAAGAAGTGATCAGGAAAAACAGAATGAAAGTCTTAAAAAAGAGAAGGACAATACAGAAAAAACTAATGATGATCAATGTTCTTCTGACAAGCGGAGGAATGATTGTCCAGACTGGGTAATGGAAAGGATAAACTCCGTTCCAGAAGTTAGGAACAGAGAGAGAGAGAAACCACATTGGGAAGACAGCAGACATGATAACTCAGGACAGTCTTGGAATAAAAACTTTGGTTCAGGTTGGATTCCGAATCGAGGGAGAGGTCAGCGTGGCCGAGGTGGGCGTGGAAGAGGTGGTTACATGTATGGAGACCAGAGTGAAAATCACTGGCAAAATAGAAAACCTCTCTCAGGGAACTCAAATGGTTCTGGGAATGAAACGTCCAGGTTCCCAGAACATCAGCCATACAAGCGTAAGAATGAGCAAGATTATTCTTTTGATACGCCTGCTGACAGATCTGGGTGGACATCTGCATCCAGCTGGGCTGTAAGAAAGACTTTACCTGCTGATGTGCAGAATTATTATTCAAGAAGGGGACGCAATTCATCAAGCCCACAGTCTGGGTGGGGAATGAGACAAGAAGAGGAGACACCTGAACAAGGTATTCATTGTTTTGAAATGAAATAGCTTAGTCACAGCTGCAGCAGCTGAGTAAAGTCCTAGTCACATTGACCTATCTCGAGTTGATTAGACCTTCAAAGGAATTTGGGGTGAACCTATAGTCTCTTAGCAATATGGAGGTTTGTAGGTGTGGAGTTTGGGGATTCCTTGTGTTTTGGTGGCGTTTGGATGGCCTTTTGGTTTTGCTGAAAGTTAGACGTAATTTAAGGACTATGCATCTGAAGAGTGCTACTTAAGTAGAAGAGAAAGCATGCCCTCTTCATGGTGACTTTTAGCATCTGCACACCTTTTAAAAAGGGTAATTTTTTTCCAGGAGACTTTCATTTGCCTCTGCAGACTCACATGGTAGTTTCTAGAGATGACAAATCATTCTGTTGGTGCTTATCTTGCTTCTAAAGAAGCACTTTTCTCTTTATATCATTAAAAAAATCTAGAGATAGATTTATAAATACAAAAACTATACTCTTACCGTACTTCAGCATTAAAATTCCTCTAAAGCCCTAGTGGAAGTGTAATATTTTTGAGTATTTTATATTGAAAAAGTTACTGCCCTGACAGAAATAAACTTTTTGGTAGAAAATGAGCTAAATGTGGTTGAGATTAATTCTAAATAGCCAAGAAGTCATCCACAGATTATTAATGTTCTGAAGTAAGACAGATGTGAATTGTATTTAAAAACTGTAAAATCCAGTTCTGAAGGCAACTGCACTTGCCCATTGTCTCATTCTTCTGTCTTTCATTTTTATCCATTTTCATCTTACATGCCAGCAGTTTTCTCCGTCCTTTCAGGGACAACTGCATCAGTGGCTTCTTAGTTTTGAGGCAATTTTGTCAACCTTCAGTATGCTGCAGGCAAAATTTATCAAACCTTTAATTGAAAGTATGGTGTGATTTGCAGACTATTTCACATAGCTCAGGAGCAATCACACTGTTAGATTCACTTTTGGAACCTGATTTCATCTGAGAATAATACATCAATCTCTGGATGTACTGGATAAAACAGGCTAGGTTGGCATCACGGTCCTGGGCAGCTTGCTTTTTCTGACGCTGCTTGAGCAGGGAGGGTTGGACTCGATAGTCTTGATAGGTCCCTTCCAATCTCAGTGACTCTGTTATCCCCCGATCTTTAAAAAAAGTTATTTGGGGTGTAGCATGAGGATTAAATCCCAGTCCTTGTGAATTAGGTGACAGGGTTCCTCAAGAAAAGGTTTCAAAGGGAATGACTTCTGAATTATAACCCATCAAATGTTTTTCAGAACTAATTTCTTGACTTTTGGAAGGTTTGCTGCTTGTATCTAGACTTTAACTTTTTTGCTTCTGTTGAAGACAGTATAAGATAGTAAGGTGATTTTATTTTCTTTTTTTTTTAAGAAGTGCTACTCGAAGAGGTTATTTTTACTTCGAGACTTTACCTCTTGTACCATTACAGGGTTTTTGAACAACTCTTTCTGAATATAACACCTTTGAAATTAAGGATAATTTATTATTAGGTGAAAAAAAAACAAAAACCAGCAGCAGTTAGTTACCCGAAATGGCTACAGTGCATGTTTGTGAAGCAGGCAGAGGAGAGCAGAGCATTGCATAATATGTGATAACATGTGACTAACCTTCTGCAGAAGCTAGATAATTTTTATTGTCTTCCTGCTCTTTGGGGGAGAATTACTTTGTCATGAAGATGAAATAATTTATTAGGTGTGCTATGGGAGCAAGGAGAGAAAACAGAAATTCAAAATGCAGGCATCCATAGTAGCCTGAACTTCAACTCAGAACCTAGCATTTGGCTCCGTGATGTGTCTGGTGATGACTGTAACAGTGCAAAGCAGTATCTTTGAAATACTCAGCTGATAGAAAGTTTTTTGATGCTCCATACTTCATGAGGAGCTTAGATGCCTGGCTCTACTTTTACTTTGTGAAGCAGAAAATCCATACTTTATATACTGTCTGTTTATTCTTTTGATAGATTCAAACCTCAAAGACCAAGGCAACCAGCAGAGCGATGGTTCTCAGTTACCAGTGAACATGATGCAGCAACAGATGAATGTAATGCCACCGGTGAATGCGCAGCACCAACCGATGAACATCTTCCCGTACCCAGTGGGTGTCCCTCCTCCCATGATGAATATGCAACGAAATCCTTTCAACATCCACCCTCCAATGCCCATGCATCTCCCTGCCGGAGTGCCTCTCATACAGGTAGCTGCTCCCACAAATTTGTCTCAGGGATTACCTCCGCCTCCACCTCCACCCCCACCATCTCAACAAGTCAACTACATTGCTTCACAGCAAGATGGAAAACAATTGCAGGTATGCTTTATCAGAAGCCATGGCCAGAACAGTGTTAAAGCAATACCAGTGAAGGGTTTCTTATATTGAAGACCATAGTCTTGATAAATTTATACTTGCAGTTACTTTCTCTCTTGCCTGTCCTCTTCCACCCCACACCAAATTTAAAGTGGAAGTATCCACAAGGATGTGAGTTGTTTTGGGGCTGTAACTTTTCAATAACAATATACAACACTGTAAGTGGCTTTTTGTGGTAACAAAGTGTTCCAGCTTCCAGTGGAATGTTGAAAAATTTCAAAGCTGTCAATTACCCTTTTTTTCCTAAAAGTACACGATTTCCAAAAGTAAGTTTTCTTCTTCAAAACCTGATTTTTAAGCTTTAGGGAAATGCTTGAATCTGCTTTCAGCAGCATGTCGGAAGTGACATAAACTTGTCTTTGTTGCAGTTCTCATCCCACGGGTTGTATTAGCAGAGGAAAATTATCAAGTACTGCTTTGCACCCATTTGTTCCACACTTCCATTCTCCACCTGTCACTACCTCAGCGGCTTCCCCACACACACACATTTTCTTTTTTGTTGAATATTCTGAGACTTTTTGCTAATAATTTTCAAGTGTTCTTTGGTATATTTTACTTCCCCCTTCTTGTCTGATTATCTTGTTTTTCTGTGCCCTGTTTGAGACCTAATTCCCACTTCATTTCTCCAGTTTCAAAAAGACTTTACTGTGCTTGGGGCAGGTCAGACCATCTTTTTGTGTTTTTCTAATTATCTGAAAACAATCTTTGAGTATGTGAGCTCCTCCTGTAGCCAGCTGTTTATATTAAGAGCTTTTACATCAGGGAAAGGAGTATGAACCACTTGGAGTAAAATGCATGGCCCTGCAGGCAGATGTAACTCTGCATCTGTAGTGTGTGTAAAGGGCTCTTCAGGGAGTGACTGAAGTTGGTGCTTTTCTTCTGTTTTAGGCTGGCTGCTGTAACCTAAAATGCTTTCCTCTGCATTCCAGGTTGAAAAGGTGTTCTAGAACAATGACTTCTAACCCTCTGTTTTCATGCATCATCTCTAAAGACTTGAAGCAGACTGATAAAATGGCCTATGTTCTTGTTTCACTTTCAGCTGTTGTTATCCATTTATATTCATTAACTTAAAAGGAATTAATTACTGTGGGAAATAGTGAGGTTACAGGCAATACGAAATACTTTAATACTCTGTCAGGTAAACAGTAAGGTACTATTGGAACTGAGATGCTGGTGGATTGCTGCTTGTTTTGATTAATATCTGCTGTCTGTAATTATTTTCATAATTGGAAATTCAGCAGGTTTAACTCTAAAAATCTAGGTCAGAACATAGGCTACAAACATCTGTGAAATACAACCATCTAGTGCAGCAATAAATACATTTCTATAAAGATTGTGTATTGCTCTGAAATACAGTTATTTGTTAATAAAACTGCTTTATATTTGTTGCTCTTACCTGCTGCTGTGGAATGGTGTCCATGAAGCAGAATGCTCCTGGGAGCTGCTGCTGCTGCTTTTTCTTTGAGCTTTCATTGAACCAGTTCTTGGTGGCAGCACAATAGAAACTACTGGATACTGCAGGACCCCACGTGTCCTTCCTGTTGAGGGGAAAAGGAAGGGAGCATGCTGACGAGTTTTGTAACAGCTCAATATCTGTGTCCTTTCCAGGGAGCTCAAATTCCTATTTCATTATTTTCTGCCTGGATAAATGCAGATGTGAAAAAAGTAATGGTGGTTACCTTCAAAAAAGTAACATTTAGGGTAGCCTGTCAGAAACACATTGGGAGGATGTGTTCTTGGGTTTTGCTACAAATGACCTCTAGCTGAGGTCTGGGAGCTGCTTAACTTCTCAATTCCAAACTGTCAATAGTGCCTGTGGTCTTTTGGTGATGTTTGGAAATGTACAGAAAATGGCTTTTCCTGAAGAACAGATCTGGCTTCAGCCAGCACTTCATCTCTGGCCTCCCGTAGACTTATAGGTGTGTTTACATTTGAAATTCATTCGCAGGTTCAAGCTGATAACAAACATTTATTTTCATGTTTTCAAAGCAGCATCATTGTGATGCAGGAATGCAAGTGTGGTTTAAGTTAACTTCTGTGTTTAGGTGCTGATTTTTAAAGAAATGTTCATCTAATTTACAAAGCAGGGCTTCCTATACACTGCTGTGACAGAGGTTCTGCAGCCAGAAACTTCTTCCTTCCTCTCATGCTGACACCCTCCCTGCCTGTTTGCAGGATGCTTTTTTTGCTTTATCACTGGGATCAGAGACAGAATCTAGCAACCACTGTGGTGATGTGGAGGATGCTTTACTTTACAAGCTTTTTTTTTTCCTTTGAGAAGATCTGATATAATGTGTGTACCTTCCAAAATAATGGAGAGTGTGAAAACTAGCTAATGAACCAAAACATGTAGTGTTCATGCTCTTTCTATAGACGCTGTGAACTTCTAGAAAGGCACATTGCCATACTGAAAGATAATGCATTAACTACTGATAACTTTTTAAAACAGGGTATTCCAAATGCTGCTCATGTAAGTAATAACATGAGTGCTCCAGCCTTGCCTGCTCCAACGGCAGTCCTGGGAAACGTGGGAACAGTTCAGGGACCAAGTTTGGGTAATGCGACATCATCCAGTCACATCAAGAGCTCTAACGCAGCGGTAAAACTGGGAGAAAACAAAGCAAGTGTAACAGTGGAAGCTAGTGCAGATAGCTCAAAGAAGGACCAGGCAAGTGCAAAATTCAGAGTATATTTATATATACTGGTTTATATAAATTTATATATTTGTTATATATTTGTATATAAAATATATGTAATTTTTTAATATATATGTACATTTTTATATACTAAAAAACAGAAAACTGTGGCAATACTCCTGTGTAATATACTTGATACCATCGTGCATGTGAAGTTTTGTGGCAACTGTAGAACATGAACTAGCAAGCTGGCTCTTTTTAATGTAGTCTTTTTTAAAGCAGCACTATTACAAATATTACTTTAATTGCTGTGGGACAACGTTCTGTTCCTGGTAGAACATGAGACCCGAAATGTGAGTGAGGGGAGCATGGTTTTTCTAATCTTCTGTAGTAACTTTTTTCCTGTCAAGTCTTTTTAATTTATGATTAAAAGATACATATGCAGGCGGTGAAACGTAACACTCAAGTTTTGTTTTTTCGTCAGAAATTGTTAATTCAAGAAAAAGCAGCACAAGAGGTCAAACTAGCTATTAAACCTTTCTACCAAAATAAAGACATCACGAAGGAAGAATATAAAGAAATTGTGCGGAAAGCTGTAGATAAAGTAAGTTGATCCAATCATCTGAAATGCACGTTTCAATTGAGGTAGTGTTTGGGGTGGATTTTTTAATCCTGTGGGAGCAATGGGTAGTTGCTGGGAGGGGGAGCACAAAATGCAAACACACCTTTGTCTTTCTCCATCCACAAGAGCTTCCTGAGCTCCTCAGAACATAACTCACTTTGTGTGAAAGAGTTTAGTGGGAATTCAGAAGTATTTGGGAAGCAACCGGGGGGGGGAAGTATTAGGAGTTTCCAAAGTTATTCTGCTTGAGATGGAGAAACCTGGGTTGTTAGGAAAATTAAATACTGTGGAACAGTGGCAAATCAACAGAAATGTTTCAAGCCTTTTGTGTTTTTTCTTTACAACTGTTGTAGGTTTGTCATAGCAAGAGTGGAGAAGTTAATTCTGCAAAAGTGGCCAATCTAGTGAAAGCTTATGTAGACAAATACAAACATTCACGGAAGAAAAATCCCGATGAGGCAGTCTCCTCTGAAAGGAAATAGAATGTGTTTTCAGTTTTTAATTTTATTCTACCTGCAAAGTGCAATTTCAACATGAACCGTTAACTGAAAATTGTACATGACAGTGATTTGAATCTGGTTTTGATAAAATTATTTTTCAATGTAGTATATAATGTTTTGTTCTAAAGAAATATAGATCTACAGGACAACTTCTTTATTCCTTTTTAAAAACAGATGTCTAAAAAAAAATAAAGGTGTAAAGAAGAATCGTTAGGAATGTACGATTGTGTGGATACTTAGATGTACAGCATTTTGACTTGAATAACAGAGTGCATTAAATTAGAAAATTCTGTCTGAGTACATTGGTTTTGGAACAGGTATGTACAGTACATGTAATCGGTCAGATTAAAGTAAAAATTTTTTTTCTTTTAATTTCTCCCTAATTATAGCAAAGATAATGTATTGCCTTGACAAATATTTCTAGAGTTAACTGAACAGGCTGAATGCAGGGGTCACAATTTGTATATAAAAAAAGCACATGGAGTTGTCGGAACAGAGGAACTGTTTAGATTACAGAAAGAATAATCATAAACAGTGAAAAGCAGTGCCCAAAGCCATGGGTGCTGCACATCTGTTGTAACACCAAATAAAAATTATGCTGCTTGGTTTTGTTTGTGATGTTTTTCACTTTGTTTCAAGATAGTGGGATGAACTTGAATAATTTTTATGTGCTGAAAGCCCTCAGTCACCACATGCTGACAACCTCAGGTCATGTCTAACCCTGCCCTGAACTAGTAGGGAGTTAGTGAGCTAGAGCTGGATGTTCAGAAACACAAACCAGTTTCTTCTTCAAATAAAATCAAGAAAGCTGGAATCCATTACTAGGCTCCCAGCTGATCAGAGACCACCAGTTGTGCCAATCTTAGCCACATAATACTTTTCTTTGTTACCTAGGGACTGTAACATGGATCACCAGACTGGTATCATTGAATGTGCACAAGCTGACGTCACATGCGACAGCTTTTCTACTTCCCTGAGCACTTCCAGCTAGAGAGGGTCATAGAGATACTGCACCAACAGCACTTTAAAAGCAGGTGTGGGGTCACTGAATGTGTGAGGGGAATGCTTACACCTGAGGTAAAGCCAGTTTTACTGAGGTAGCAGCAGGGAGGGTTGCTGAAACACTAATGTCACTATGTGCTCCTTTCATAAAGAACAGCTTGGGATCTTTCCAGCTTTGCGTGGAGAAGGAGCCTGACTCTGAGACAGGAACTTTGCTCCTTACTCTCTGCTATTAAAATTTCAGCACCTCCCCTCCAGTCCTGCTGTGCAGTAGCAGCCTTTGGTGTGGGCTCAGCCCGGCCTCTGCTCCAGCCCAAGCTCTCCTGGCCCAAAATCATTAATATCAACCATTTGGAGAGAAAATAGCCATTGCGTTTTCTGAGAAATTGTCTTTGTAGCCAGTAGTTCCCAAATAAACTTTTCTTGGGAAAAAAAACCCAAAAAACACCACCACAATCTTAACCTGTAAGTAACTTTTGCAGAAGCCCGAGGATGAAATAAGGGATATACACCTCTGTATACACATGTGATTATAGAGAGAGATATACATGTGTAAAAATGTTTGTCACAACAGTTGATCACTTGGTTTTAACTATAAACTTTCTGCAGGCTTAATGAAGCATTTGACTGTCTATATTTATTTTTGTGTGCCTAAATCAAAATATTATGTAAATTAGAAACAGATATAATACATTTTCTACAGACAAGCCAGGTTTTAGGTTTTTTCAGAATACTCAGTTTTACACTGTGGTAGCAATTTGTATGGTCTCTTGAACTATTTTAAGCTAAAATTGGTTAGCGCTTTTTGAACAAGGTTGTAGCAAATTGCTATGTCTATCCTGGTTTATCACGCCATGCGTACTTATTACATTTTACTTCTCTGAATTTTGGGATTTTAATGACTTTTTATGTCTTTACTCTGTACAGTTGAGCCTTGCTATAATGCTCCTTTCAGGATCCACATAAATGTCTTGTGGGCTTTTTTTCCCTTTGAGAGGAGAGGTGGAAATTGGGTGGGGAGAAATAACGGAGGATTAAACTAGGAGAGGGGAGGGGTGATTAATTTCTTTTTTTGCAGCTCCTGGCTGGAGGATAAGCTGTCACTTGCTGCCATGTTGCTGGGGCAGTGACTATAGTGATGCTCCACTGTATTTCAAAACATAGTGAAGAATATCAGATAGAGTAGCATACGATCAGTAACGTTATTTTTTACAATGGAATACTTCAGAACTTACCAGAAAATATGCTGTTCGTTACAATTTCTATGTTGAATTAAAAAAAAAAAAAAATGCGTTGCCTTAATACATAGATGATTCCTATTTTTCCCAAAAAGGTTGCTGTTGGTGTGACTGCCCAAGAACCTCATAGTCATGTTTTTGTTAAAATAGTATGAAAGCTGTATTTTTATTTATTGAAGCTCCTTGTACTGAAAGTCCCACCATGCACTAGCACTGAAGGCAAAGCAACGGGGAGGCTGAGCCCCCTTGAGTGATGCCTCTATGGTATCTGTAATTCATTTGATCCTAATGGCCTTGAGGAAAACAAGTGGGAAGCTGTACACCTTCTGTGAACTTATGCAAATCAAAAGGGCTTTTCCTTGCCCTCCTTCCACTGTCTCACTGTGCATGCTGCTGGAATATCTCATCCTAAAGATGTACCTTTAGGAGCACAGTGGCTGTCCAAAATCCACAACACGGGGGTTGTAGCATTAAGGCTGGAGTGCTGTCTACTGAAAAAAATACTTTTAAGAACTAGTTTTGTGTAGTGCTTAACAGTTTCTAATAAATTCTTTTCACTAAACTGGCAGTAGTCCGCGTTTGGTCTTAAATGATTCTGGCTCAAGTGGTTTAATGCAGAAAGCAATGTAATTGCTACATGTATTTAATCTTGTTCTGGGTTGCCTGGGCACACCCTCCTTTACATCTTGCTTGTTTCCAGTTAGTCTGTCTTCACCTTGCTTTGCCTGGAGATGCTGCAAGCTGAAGAAAAAATGCACGTGGCACAATGTTTGTTGGTTGCAAGTGCTGCAGTGCCCAAGAAAGGACAGGGCTCAGACCAACTGGGCCATGTCCTCCTACATGCTCGAAGTACCAATCCACAGTGGGCTTGGCTGAAAGAGCCTAAATGGCTAAATTCCCATGCTCGCCTGCCTGCCTTGGGAGCTGTATTCTCAGTGTCACTTCACTTCCTAGAATTAACCCCACTGTACTTTCCTGTGGTACATCCATAGCTGTGTGAGAGACTGCTGTCCTTCAAGGTGCCTGGCTGGCTGGCGGGCTGCTCTCTGAAATTCAAAGAAGCTTTGTTAGATCTGGGTTGGTTTAAGCTGGGTGATACATCAATGGTGGGAAAGGATAGTCTTACCTGGCTGCTGCTCAGGTGCTGTCTTGTTTAAGGAAGGTGCCCTACTAGACAGGTGTGAGGTCTTAGGAAAGAGCACACCACTGGGAGGAGCAAGGGTAGAAAGGTCAAGACTCAGGGGGCTTGGTGAGGATCGTACACACACACACAGAATGTCAGGGGCTGGAAGGGACCTCGAAAGATCATCTAGTCCAATCCCCCTGATAGAGCAGGATCACCTAGGTAAGGTCACACAGGAACATGTCCAGGCAAGTTTTGAATGTCTCCAGAGGAGACTCCACAACCTTCCTGAGCAGCTTGTTCACTGGGTAGAGGGTGGCTCAGAGGTGTCAGGTCCTTGAGGTCAAGTCTTCAGAAGGAAGAGCACTCAGAGGGATATCATACAGCTGTAATCATCTAGTGAAGCTGGGCTAGTGAGACTTAAGCCAGGAAGGGTATTGTCAGTCATGATGAGTGTGACATCCCCTCAAGTGGATGGTGATGCACTTAAGATGACTGCAGCAGAGACTGAGGGAAGACATAATGAAAAACATTACTTCCAAGAAAAGATAGTCTTGAAAAGGAAAGGAATTTGGACCAAGTGGCTGCAGTTAATAAATTTTTAATTAATTGCCTAAGTTGTAAGCCAGTCATTTCTACATACCTGCTTAGGAGCATGGACCTCTTCAAGCAGCCTAACAGCAAAAAAAAAAAAAAAGCACCACTTGGATCTACAGCTGCAAAGAGCTTTTCAGTACATCTGGTTGACTACATCTGCTGCTCCCCTCCTCGACCTTCCCCTGCAGTTTGCCACGCACATGCATCACAGAGGTTGAGTTTTGTACATGCAAAGATCTTGATCTGGGTCCTGCAAACCCATGCAGTCAAGCTAAGCTGATAAGGAGTTCCATGTATTCAAATTCAGATGACTTATGTGTCAGAAGAACCATCTGCCTGGGTTCTTCAAAGGGTGATTACTGCATCAAGGAAACTGGTGGGAGGAAGGACATCTCATTTTGGATCTGAGCAGTGTCAGCACCACCAGTACAGAAACATTTCCGAGTGTGAGCAGGCCCCAAACATACAATGAGTGGGGGCAGATAGCAGAGACAGAGGTAGCTCATTAGTCAGGACTTGTACTTTGTGCTGAGCAAGTGCCAGCGCCCTCTGGTTCGTGCAGCTAAAGCCTTGCTGGAGCCCAGCTCTGCAAGTCCTGCTTTGACTCTTCACTCAGTTTTGCTAGAGAGATCGTGATGCTGGAGTCTGCTGCTAAAAACAGGAGTTGGGTTTTCCCACATCTCAGGCATTGTAACACATCAGTGTATAAAACAAACACCTACATTGCTTCCAAAGGTGAACTTACTTACACCTTTTGAATTAGCAATAAAACTACCATGGCAAAGATTTTTCATTAGTATTAATTATTGCAATATTCACATTGATCAATAGTTCATAAAGAAATAGACAAGAGTAAGGGCAATAAAGTACATTACTGAACTTAGCCATTAAAGAGTATTTATTAGATGCATCAGCTTTCAAAATAATAAAAATTTTAAATCACTAATCTAGACATTTTAAAAAAATAATAAAAGCACAATTAATTACTTGTGTCAAAGGAGATGAAACTGTGAGAAGGCACAGGCTGGGATATGGAACTCGACTTAAACTTTACTCTTTCTTACTTTTCCAGCATTAGTCCCTCACAACTCCCAGAGACTCACACCCCAACAGGAAGCTTTCAGCCTGTTCTTCATTTTCAAAGACTGTGCAATAAATACAGGGGATTACAGCAATGCAGTAGATGCTCATTATCCACAGTAAACAATCATCAAACCCAGAGTGGAATCCAACACTGAGAAAAATTACTGCAGGAGCCAAACCCAAGGAATTTGGCAGCAGGTTGTCCTATAATTAGTCCTAAAGTGTTGCAGAAATTAAATCTAAAACCACTGAATTTTTTATGAGGAGCATCAATCAAAAACAGTCAGGGAATCCCTGATGCTTTGCTGCAATAGCAGGTGGAATTAAATAAAATAACAACCCTCGGAAGTCAGAGTTTATCTAAACAGGCTTAAAATTCAGGGCTCTCGGGGACCAGGAAGGTAGCTTACACATGCCAGGTAGAGTCTCCTGTAACACAAGACAGGAACATTGCTGCCTTTTTTTCTCTCCACAAGTCACTGAAGGACACCTGATGTGCAGGTATTTGTGGTACAGACATTAATCAGGAGCACTAATGCCCAAAGCACGGCCACTGGTTTGCTTTGGCCAAAGCCAAGAGAACAGAGCTTCTCCTGTGAATAGCAGAAGGAGCAGGGACCCACAGAACTACCTGAAGGCTTGAAGCCCCAGGGCACACGTGCACCCAAAAGGAAACCCATTATCAGAAAGCATCTAGGAGAAAAGGCTGTCACACGCTCAGCTTGCTCAGTCATCATTATTTACCCCTGCATGGTACCTGGTAGTTAAGTGACCCTATCAATCAGACTGAAAAACTCACATCAAAAAGACATTTCCTCTAAAAACATGGTGACATATCTTGGAACCTCAAAGATCTACCTCTGATTTGATTGTCTTAGACTAATGCCAATACACTACAGCACTCCTGCTTCCCCGGCAAAGCACATGGGTTGGCCAGGTAACCTCAACATCCCTGAAACAGGAGCACTTAAATAACCAACTCAGGGGGTGGGAGACCCTCCTCATTGGGATAGTCAACCCCCACCTCCCTCTTGCTGACACAGAGCAGCTCTGCAACCACATCATCAAGCCAAAGAGGGCACAAGGAGATGGACTTCCACGGCCCTGCATCAAACCCTAAAGCTCAAACCTGGTGACCCAGGGCAGTTCCTAGGGAGGATTCAAAAGCTCTTTAAATTTAAAGAGTTCTACTAAACATACAGTTGGTATCAGGGAAGATAGAAAACGCACACACCCCCCTACACAGTGCAGGCACCTCATATTACGTGGATTGTGGCAAATGGATTAAATTTTTGATGCACTGTGGGTTTTGTGGTAGATCAGTTGGCCAAGACTTCACAAATGCTTATGGCAGAAGAGTGATTTGAAGTTGAATCCTAGCAAGCCCAGGTGACACAGGTAGGACAGCCCCACCAGCACACTGTAGTGCCTGGAGCAGCGACAGAGCTCTCAGGTTGTGAACGTTATGTCCTGTCTGAGTAGCACAGGGAGACACGCCCAGAACAGCACCCACCCCATTTCTTCATTACCCCAATGACATCTAATGGAATGATGTAACCATGTTAACTTTTGTAATGGTGCAGGCTACCTATTTCCAAGATCTTATTCTAAAGGAAAAAGCAAGAAGCACTGACCTTCTTCCTCCCTTACTGCTCCCTTCAACGGAGACTGGCAAAGCAACTGAGCTCCAATTAACCTTCCCAGGGCTCTGGGCCAGTGAGGAACCCACTGAGGCCAGCAGCAGAACTGGGATGAGGGTACAACCTCCCATCCAGGAAAACGTCTTTTAATACTTTATGATTCATCACAAAACTTCATCTTAACAACATAAACACAGAGCCCTGCTCAAAGATAAGGAACAAGCAAACATTTGGGCACTAGCAAAATTTATTCTTAACCGGGACAGGAAGATACCTGTGGACACACAGGTTTAAACCCCCCAAACAACAAAACCAGCAAATCCTCTCAGATGCAGTTTGCAGCAAACCCACCTAGAAGGTATTCAAAGGCTACCTAAAAAAACAGCTGTCCAAAAGCCACCCAACCTGAGAGCAGAAGATAGACCTTACCACGATTCATCTCTAAGACTTGTTACTCTAACACTGCATTTCTTTTCACTTAAGGTAAAAAGCAACCAGCTTTTTTTAAGGTATTGGCTCAGATTACTCTCTTGTTATCACAGGCAGGCAGAAGCCAAGACACAAATGGTAACAACGCTATGAGAAAGAGCAAGTTGTGATACAACCATGTGAAAACCAGCAGGCAACTAAAAACAACCAAGGACGGTTTGGAAGTTGCAGTAATTTAAGCACATATTGCCACCTTGCCACAAACAAAACAGTGAGTTAAAAAGGGGAACACAAGTAACATGTTACTCGTTATAAACAACCTCGAATTCAATTCACAAACTCAAACTTTTCCATGTGAAACCCCCTCACCCAACGGACCCAGCTGCCTACAGTTCACCCACCCCTGCAGGAGCACCCTCTGCCACACAGAAGGACACAGAGCAACCTGTTTGGCTCCACAACCTTCAACTCACTGCCCATACCAAGCTGTGGAGTCTGGGCACGCATCCCCTCACCCAGCAAGAGAAAGGACTTCAGACACTAAGCTCTCTGCAGCCACCCATTCAAGGAACAACTAGCAGCCTAATAACCACCCAGTAGCGACGGCAGGGGAGGGAGGAGGAGCATGACTGGATGATTACGGGTGTCCCTGGCTGTTGAACGTCATCATATCACAATAAACTGCTGATTTATCTTCTTGCACGCCAGGGCACGACTGTGATATCCATGTTACAGCAGAGGAGATGGTTCCACGTGCTGTGACTTGCTGCAAGCCATGGAGATCTTTGGCAGTGATGGGAACTCAAACCTCGCTACATGCTCCAGTGCTTCACCTTCCAGGCTACTCCTCTTGGAAGCTGGAGTGAAGCTACACAGAAAAAAAGTGAAAATATTTTTAGTGGTAATAAAATTATTTGAATCTGGGACGTGCATTGGTCCAAACTGTAGGTAGGAGGCAGGCAGCAATGAACAGTGAGGGCGGCTGCGCTTCAGCCCTGCCCTCATGCACTACAGAGGAACACCAGGAACTGCATCACCAGGCAAAGCCTAGAGTAAATTAAATCAGATCTTGTCCCCATTAAAGGTGAACAACTAATGCTCTTCCTTCTGCAACGCACCACATGGGAGGTTAGACCATATGCCAACACCACACTCTGTCACTGTGCTGCTAACTTAGCAATCTCTAGAAAACTCAAGACTGATGACTGAGAAGTAACATTTACTTTGGCAAGAGGTGCTTTTAGCATCCTTATCAGGCTGAGGAGCTCTTCAAAAGAACTTTAACTGAAGGTACAAGAGATGTTCTCATTTTAAAAATATACCTAACCTGGAATTAGTATAATGTAGTTTTGGTTTATGTTATTTTTTCCTGGAGAATTTTGTACTCTTCTGCAAGAAGATGCTGTGGAGCCAAGCCAAAGCAGAGATTCTTTACAACTGTGGTCCTAAGATGATGCACACTGGAGACCACAGGATGTTTTCCATGTGTCGTAATCAGCAGTGGTATCACTGAAGTAACTTAGGATTAAGAAAATACACATTATAGAAATTATGCATCTACCTGCTCCAAAAATACCTGTAAGAGTAGTATGCTGTGCAGCATGTGTAATACAAAACTCCCATTGCTCATTCCTCTCCCCCTCAATGAACTTTCAAAAACTGAATTTGTCACAAACAACTTGGAGCTGTGAGGAGTTAAGTGACAGCAAGTCTGCATCCAACTCCCACGTAGAACTGTTACACTAACAAGCACGAAAACACAGCTGGTGCAGAGCTGGCAATCACAGCGTCAGGCACACAGTTATGCTGCCAAGGCACCTGCCTGGACCCGGCCTCCTTCTGCTCTTTGGCAACCACGTTCTGGAAGGGGATGTTCTCCTGGAACCAGTAAGTGTTCCACAATAAAACAGTGAACCTTCACACAAATTGGTAGCACACATCACCACTGTACATCACAGACTGTAATGACGTAATTGATACTTTGCCCTCCTTTTGTTGCTCAGAGAACACCCGGCTAAAAGCTACGCTCGTGCAGCCCTGGAGCTGGGCTGAGGTTGAAGCAGTTGGTTGCAGCCTAAGTTGTTCTGAATGCTGCCAAAGGCCTGGAACAGAAATTGGATGAGAGGGAAAGGTCCACCCCCTGCCCCTCATCTGGAACCCTGGCAATGTCAGGCTGCAGCGTAGGTAGCTCTGTAAGAGGGCAAGCCCAAGCAATGGGATTTCTACAGCATCCTTCCAAAGAGTACCTTGTACCTCATTCCTCCCTTTCTTATTTTAATCCTGTTATTCCATGCTGTATTTCCTAGAACTATTAGAATCAATTCCTTCCTTATGCATAGCTTCACATTCTGTGATCTAGTGAATATTCCTTCCTCCGAATCATCATGTCAAGTCCTCGACTCCATTAGATAATAGCAAGTGCAGCAGAGCTATAAATGACCCTGTGTTTTCCAGAGAACCACTCCTTAGTTCCAGATTTAGCGCAGACTCGCCAAGGCCAGGCTTAGTTCTCACACAGGTCACTAGTCAGGCTGTGACTTTACATCAAGACACTCCTTTATCTGGAGATGAGGTGGAGAGGTGTTGCTACTAAAGACAGCACCACTGAAGGCTGTGAGACAAACATGACATTATCTATTCGCCTGTCACCTACTTAAAAATATTTCACTGTGCAGAGGTCAATCGTACTGATCCTGGTCATGCCTGAACCAAAGTGACAGCCCTGAA
>VYZX01033543.1:36892-44254 GCA_013401335.1 Brachypteracias leptosomus
AAGGACAGGTAAAACCTACCTACTGTTTGGTACTTAAAAGAACAGAAACAACATTGCCCACTGGTATTAGAAGAATCATACAATGCTTACCTGCGACCACATTCTGAATATTTACCAATATTTTTTAATATTAAGGCAGCTGTTAATCGGATGTGTTTAGTTATTGGTCCCTCTTTTTCATCCTGCAAAAGTAAAGAGAAAAAAAAAATAAATGTAAAAACACCATAGTAGCAGCCAACAATTAATATCTAATACTTGAGTCAAACAATACTAACTGTGAAATCTCTGAAGACAAGGTTTCTTGATCCCCTCCTTAATGCCATTAGGGCAGCACTTGGATGATTCACAATGGCCTTCTGTGCTCTGGGAGTAGAGGCAGTACCCCCTGCAGCTGGCTGCCTACAGTAGTAAAGAAAGAATTAATAAAAATGAGCTTTGCACCACTTTCTAGAAGATTAACAACTCTGAAAATTTATTTTCCCATTTTTTAACCTATCTGTACAGAGACACAAAGATCCATTAGTACTTGGTGTTCATATGGGATTTGCCTTTTGTTTCCACAGAGATAAATCTTATTGCAAAGCCTTCAGAAGAGTCAAGGGTTTTATTTTATGTGAAAAAACACTTCTCTTGAAGAAGTACTGCTCATCACCCACGACATTCATGATGGAAAAGTAATATATTGTACTAATGACATAGCCACTTCCTAAAGTGTACCTATTTAAAGGAATGTCTTATCAGACAGGCTTTAACAGGAACTGTGATAGCAGCTATACAAATGTCACCTGAGATTTGGCCAGAGAATGTCCTTAAAATACAGCTATTCAAAACTTGACACAGCTCATTGGGATCATTAGACACTAAGACAATATAAAATACATATTAATTGTGGTTAGCAAGGAGTAATATAAAGTAACATGATTTAAGTTACGATCTAAGACATAAAACATCTCACTGTTAAACCAGATCAAACATTCGTAAAACCAATTACCTCTTACTGCAGCTTTCAGACTGAGATTAATAAATTAAGCTGGGTATTTTATAAAGCTGGTACAAATAAACAGAGCGGAAGCAAATTCCCCATTTTCAGTATTAACACTGAAGTCAAGGCTCTATTTCATGTAAAACTCTGAAATTACTCATACAATTAGAGTTCAGAATGTATAAATATGCAACTTCATTTAATGAGTAAGACTCAATGTCAAAGGAAAGTTTTGCAGTATCAATGGTGAAAAATATCACCACACTTCAGTATATTGAGCAATATTACAATGAAGTAATACCTACAGATACTGTATTCTAGCAACAGAACCTGGTTAGAAGTACAAGTAGTGCTTACTTGCAAAGGTAGCACAAATCATATGTAAATGTTCCATTTTTTAAAATGAAAGTTAGTCTATAAGAATATTTTGGCATCTTTCACTGTAAGTGAATATTCTAAGAATAAAATCTATTCAGAGAGACTTTCTGCATAATCTGAAAGTCTAAACAGCAAGAAGGCCCAGTTAAAAATTAGAAAACAAACAATGGTTCATATGAGTGGTTTTAAACCACAAAACAGAAAATTAAGAAGTAGTAACAGACAGACTTATCCCTAAAAACTTAGTTCATAATCACACTGCCATCCTCCTCTGAATGGAAATGAGAATCTGAAAACCCTTATGAAGTAAAGGGAGAAGGGCAGGGGCTGAATTAAGAAACGGCTGGGCAATGACATCGTATGTTTATAGGAGACTGAGTACCACAGTAAAGAAAATATCTTAATTTTAATTTCTGGAACATTTTTGTTTTTCTTATGTTGAGAATAATAAGGATTCATCAATGGAGGGCGTTCCAAATGTGTCTCTTTAACAGCTATCATACTATATTTTAGAAAGTTTAAATACTATTGCCTTAATTCTAGAAATACTGAAAAAGGAACAACTGCAATAAATTACAAACATATGAAGAATTGTCTTCTCTTTTTGAGTTTGGAAAACAAGAAGTTGATAAGTTACTAAGACATCAAGAGGACTGACTTGTGTCTGTGGGCAAGTATCTCCCTCAAGAAACATCTAGATTTCTTGAATTTCTTTAATTGTATTGTCAACTTAACTTCTATGATTTAAAGTTATCTCACGCTCCCACCTTTGCTTCAGTGGCAACAAGGAAAAACATGCTAATGTGAATCCAAAAAGATTTCAATGCACAAAGCTCCAGTCAACATACAGTTTCTTGCTAGTGCTACCTGACCTTCTAGAATGCAATATTCAGCTACCTCTGAAAACCAGAGGAGGAAGAGTTAATGATACAACTTTAAAAGCAAAGAAATACAGAATTAAGGTATCCAACCAACTCTGTAATGCAGATTAACTTTGCCTACCTGGTTCTAGCAAAGCCATTACATATTTTTCCAAGCATATATGTTGTTACGAGAGAAAGAAATGACAGAGTGGAACAGGCCCTTGTTTGTTACAGATTTTGTTTCTAGCATCACTAACACTCACTATCTGCACTCTCTGAGGCAGCTGTAGTTTTACTAAATGATGAGGGATTAAGTGAATAAAGTTGGCTTAATTAAGGCTTAAAAGTTGATGGTTTACACATCATTCAGCAAGAGTTTTTTAAGCTGCTTGAGCTCCATACAGGAGTTTAGTCATATGAACTATCAACGGTGTGCTGATACATCCAACAAGTTTCTAGGACTCCATAAAAAGTAAATTAAGCCAAAACCTTGTAAGTCAGCTTTCAGACATGACCATGTAAGCCAACCTGAGGTGACCTGCTTAGGGTTTCACTGGACAAGCCACCGACTCTGGAAAGCCAATGATCAAGCCTTGTGTCCTTCATGCAACAGTTCCAGTTATGTGAATATAACTCTGTGGCAGCGCTGTGAGATTATGTGGGTTACACAGCACATATGATCAAAATATTCCTGTTTGCTGATTTCTCCTTTGGTAAAAGAGAAGTAATGAAGACATGAGGAAGAGAGTAAAAATAAGCGACAGGAAATTTCTATGATTTCATAAAACTGCTAAGCATTAACTGTCGTGAGCACTGACAGAGAAAGGTCTCACCCCTTCCTTTTGTTCTGGCCCACCTCCAGCACCAGTGTTCAACTGACTGTAAGGCAAGGGCATTCCACTCATCTGGCAAACCCAATTTTTGACTATTAGCTTAAAAAAAAACCAAAAACCCAACACCCAAACCAGAACTGACTTGCCGTGCAATCAGACAAAAACTAAAGCTAGTTCTCTCACTGTAAGCAGTGAATATGCCATAAGAAAGAACAAAGGATAGTAGGGAGAGTAAAACCATCCTACTTTGAGTAGTGAAATGCTCTTATTTCAACTTGTACTCTGAAATCACAATCTTAGTATCTTGCGACATTAAAGTCTCAGTATTTCAGTGAGAACTGATTATGCATCTAAATTCCTACTGTCTGAATCTGACCTAATTAGGGAATTCTGCCTCAGAAGAGGGCATGTATGAACGCATGAGCACCTCTGCCAATTTTCAAGAAGCCTGTGAAGACACAGAGCTACTGGATGTGTTATCTGTGTGATAGAACATTTTTGAAAAGACAGTGTTGGGATCCCATCACACTAGTAGGTAGCCCTATGCTTCCCACTTACCAAGAATTTAAGACCGTAGTCTTAAATGTATTACCATCATTCTTTTGTGGTTTTCAGAGGTCTGAATGTTGTTCAGTGTAATAAAACAAGGCACCATAAAGAAATCTTAAGCCTGTGTTTAAAAGTTTGTTTATAATAAAAAATAAAAGGACTCACAAACTAAATTTATTAGCTTTCATACTTAACTTTCTCTGCTGCCTCCAGCAGCAGCTAGCAATTTAACTAGCCACAGAATAGACTGCAAAAATCTGCTTGAGACCATGTAATTAGATCTTTACCTTGCAACAAGGAGATTCCAGTTAGTTACTAACAAAGACCTAGTCTTAATACAAGTAACTGAATCCTGAATAACTCCAATATTAACATAACCATCCCTGCAACACCACAGCAATGGGGTTGCACTCTCCAATATTAATTCCAGACAGATGAAATCATTTTGGGAAAGAGGAGGGCCAAAGATCATTCCAGGTAGCAGTAAAAAATTAGAAGACTCAGGGGAGCTGGTATTTATCCTGTTTGTTTAAACAGAAGTTTATTACAAGAGTCCCTGGATCAAATCAGCCCAAATTTAGACCATAAAACTGGAAGGAACACAGCAAGTTATAAAACAATCCATCTCATCTGTATGAAACATCTGAACTGTACATAACAAATAACTTCCCATTTGGATTACAAGGACCTTCCTGTTACATTAGAAGTTCGAAAATGCTGTCCAGCTGGGAAAAATCATGAGAATATGTTGAGAAGGTTGCTCATCACAAAGTACTGACCCTTAAAGAATTACCTGTTCTTTTTTTAACTGCAACCACACCTCCCTCATCAGAATCTATTTCCTCTTTTGACTGCTTTGTCTTACAGTAAGATTTCAAATTTGATTACTGTTATAGTCTCTACATATGCAGAGTTTCACCTGATAAGCCAAGTTATAAATACACAAATTCTTCCAATAATTTCTAGTTCTTTTATTTTTTTCTATTGCTAATAAGGGTCAGGTCTCTTACTTAGTGGAAGTCTTCTGATTTCCTGCTTGTCCATGTTCATCTTGCTTTAATCCTGCAAGCAAAGCATCTCTGGAACAGTGCTTATCCTGTTTGGGGAAGAGAGAAAGACAGTGAGAAAGGGGTATGAAAATTTGCCATGAAAATTCTTACTATTTTCTGAAGTACTATGTGAAAGAAAACTGCACCTGTAAATGAGTAATGAAGGAAAACCTCTGCCGTTGGAAAGGTTCACATCCCTCCCATAAGCACTGCCCTGGGTAGACGTCTTTTCCTCCATGTTCAGTTGCTGCATGATAGAAAACCTGTGATGGTGTCTGAAACCACCTACAAAAAGAAGGGGAGGGGAATTTAAGGTTTTCTTCTGGTTAATAGTAAAGCACAAATATCACAAACATAAACCCATACTGGTTAATTTTTTTTATTTTCTGAAATTGATAAATGAAAGGTCATAAAGTTTTAAAAGGAGAAACATATATATATATTAGCAGTGAGCTAACAATAAATGACAACATGATTTTGTCAAATCTGATTGAAATATCATGGTTCTGTTTTTCTATTTATACTTTACCAAGGAAATAATGCACGCTAATTCCAACAGATCCACTCTCTGCAATACAAGCAAAACACGGTAATAAACACCTAAAGATGTTGAGTTTCATGTATCCCTTCTCCTGTTTTCCTTCTTTACTAGCAGTCACACTCAAATCTTATTTAAACTTTCATTGGGAAAAAGAGATGCACACCACTCATCCTATTTGCTCTCAATACTGCATGCTTGTCAAAACTGATGGAGTAAGAGATCCATCTAAAATGACTGCTTTTAGCACCTGAATTCTAAATATTGGGGGAAATAGCTAGATATAATTTCCTGATGTACACAACAGTTGAGAAATGTCACTTGTGTTACCCTTTTTAACATATTCACTTAAATCTCAATGTTTAAATCACAGAATCATAAAATAGTTTGGGTTGCAAGGGACCTCCAAAGATCACCTAGTCCAATACCCCTGCAGTGAGCAGGGACATCTTCCACTAGATCAGGTTGCTCAAAGCCCTGTCCAATCTGACCTCAAATGTTTCCAGGGATGGGGCATCTACCACCTCTCTGGGCAACCTGTTCCACTGTTTCACCAAAGGAAAACAACTTTCCAAAACCTCAGACTAAGCACTTTGCCTGCAAATTAAGTTCTTTTGTATCAACAGAAAAGATTAAGTTGTCCTGTAGTACTCCTGACAGCGTATTTTGTGTTCTCTGCATGTACTATTTAGTGAAAGCACAGGTAAGACTCCACATACCTTAGAGTGAGTTCAGCCTGACAAGGGCTTTCTTCCATTTCAAAGTGGTAGAAAAATTACAACTCGCTGTGGATGTCACCTCAAAATACTGGTGAATCAACAGTATTTAGATCTGTATTTTCAAGTTGTCATGTAGACAACAGATGTGCTACTGTAATGTATAACATTATGGTATGGCAATGAAGAATCATTATATTTCAAAAAATATTAAATGAAAATAGTCAATGACTTAAAGCGTGGTGGTTTTTTTTAGTCCAGATACACCTTAAAATGTACCTCAAGTGTTACAAAGTACATCCCTTACCTAGAGAGAGAAAAAATGGCCAAAATAAACAGAAGACTTAGCTGCTCACAATTCATTTCAATACAACTAACCCAGCTCATCAACACCTACTTAAGGCTTGGACAGAAGAGGTCTAGAGGCCTAGTTGCTGCCATTTGGGAAGTCATTACCACCAGCTGTCTTCACAAACTGGCTGGAGGGGTGCCACTGGCACAGCAGTCTTACTGAACAGCAAACACAGGCACCCACCTTGGCCACCCTGGTTCACATGCCACTATTTTAGTTTCAGTTAACAGGAAAAATATTTGCCTTGAGATGTTTGACTGAACTCACTGGGCTGAACAGTGCCAAGAGGGAGATGACCTCTAGTCAGAGACTTACAGCAAGCAGACAAGGATGAAGCAACATCTTAAACCTACAGCAGTCACTGATGGACAAGTTCAAGTCAGAACTCTTCAGCATATGAAGTGCAGATCAGTAGGTGCTCATTTCAGCAGTGTCCATTATGTAGACATACTTACAATTGATAGGTAGGCCTGAGTGTAGAGATACTGTCACCTGAACCCCATAAAGGTGCCAAAGAGCCAATTCCACCTGGAGACAAGTCTCGGTTATAAACTGAATTCTGCTGCAATAACCACTTGCAAGACAGCAATTACCTTCTACAATGGCAATAAACACTACTCACTTAAAAAGCATCCCTCTTTTCCAAGCCAGTCAGCCCGTGCTGAAGGGAAGCTGGGGAGGAGAAATACCTGTCTCTTGCTATTGGTCCAGAGAGTCCATAGCAGAAAACGAAAATAAAATGTTTTACATCTACTTTGGCTCAACAGTGAAAGCTGATGTTTCTGAGGACAGAAAGATGTCTTTCCACAATAAAAGGGAAGTCAGCATGTAAACTTAAGCCTGGCACTAGCCCATTTATGAATAACGGATGAAACAAATTTCATGGTGTAAGTGAAACCCAAAATGTAGTTTAAAACATCTTCAACATGACAAGACTTTAAGAAAAATAAAACTATTTCAGCTATGTTGGTTCGTTCATTCATTGTATAATATATTCAGTGTTATAGAATCATTTATGTTGGAAAAGGTCTTTAAGATCATCGAATCCAAATATTAACCTTACACTACCAAACCCACCACTAAGCCATGTCCCTAAGTGCCA
>VYZX01033543.1:50606-66785 GCA_013401335.1 Brachypteracias leptosomus
TTCTACTCTTTTTCAGTTTATCAGCATTTTTTTCCTCACTAAAAAAAATAAATGTGTAAAATAATTGTTGTGATTTAGAATTCTCTTATCACTGCTGTATTGCAGAGTAGTTTTGCTCAAATTTGTAGCATTAGGTAGTTACAACTTCCATGATTTTTAAGTCAAATTTATTGCTTGCCTAGCAGCTGTGCTGATCATGTATTTAAATCAACAGATAAATCAAAATTACATTTGTTTTCCTAGGTTTTATTTTAGAAATGTAAGTTCTGTGTTTGAACATCTCAAAGCTTTCCTCTCTTTGTTCAAGAGGTCAAAAATACTGCTAATTTTTGTTTTCTTTTTTTTCTATTTTCATATATTGATTTAGTAATGCATGATACAAAAGATATCACTAAAATTAGGTGTAGTTTTTGTTTTCCAGAAGTGAAACTCCATTTTTCCAGAAATGTACCTAGAAATACTTGCTATGTGCTACCTAGTTTACAGTACCGATATGCAATGACTATGTAAATTCATTTCTTTAAACATATGGAACTGTGACAGACATTTATTTTTTCCTAATACAGTCTTTCTGGGAGAAGTAACATCAGAAAAAGTTCCCCATGGCATAAAGATTTCATAAAATTTCCTCCTCTAGCAAAAACATTTCATGATTCCAGGTTCCTCAAGAAATCAAGCGCCCATCAAACACCCAGGACTCTAGCACACTTGAAAGCACTTCATGACATCTTTTTTATGCTTAAGACTTCTCCATGATATATGATCTGCAACTGCCACTATTTCACACTTTGGCAAGTCAGATCTCACTGGATTTCAGGACTGAAAGCAGCATCACCTATCTCAGTATAGTTTACACTGATCTCTTAAAACTACGTAAATACAAACCCTNTGGGATTTGAATGTGAGGAGGGGTCGGGTGGGTGGGCAGGCATCAAAACAAATGTTCTTTTCTTGCTAGATTACTGAAGTTTAAGTCTCCTTGCAACAGCATGTTTCACAAGTGAAGAGCAGTAAAATCACAGATTCTGTATTTCAATGCTTCCAGCTGAGAAACTCGTTTGCTCTGTGGCTAGGAATGAATTACACCTCCTGGAGCTACACACCTGCTTTCTGGTGCACAGCAATTCTCGACTTCCCAATCAGCAGAGAGCAGGAACAAGTAATTAAGGCAATGCTCACATAGTTTTTGTTACCTAAATTTCCACACAAGCATGTTTCAAGTGGGAGGCTTTAAGAGAAATGGGTGTACATTGTTTATGAGGGTTGACAGTGATGAGCAGGAAAGTGACTACTTTGAAAACCAGATAAGGCAACTTAAATCAGATTTGCTCACTTCTAGGAACTTGGCGTGATATCAGAGCATTCCTTCAAAACACACCAATTGGGAACAACCAACGTGGTTATGTTCAACAGATGTTTTGGTGGCGTTTGAGAAGAATAAAAATAAGAAAAAACTGAAAAGAAAATAAAGTGTACAGGTAGGCAGATGCTCATTTCTTTTTCATCCACCAGTCCAGCACAATGCCCCAGGAAAGCAGTTATCCAGGAACAGGGAACATCAAAATAAAAGAAAAGGAAGCCAAGAAAGGGAAGTGCCAGTTCTGTCTCCTCTCAGACGTCTCCACTCAGATGAGATTTCATGAGCTTACAAAATACAGATGGAGATATAAGAAAAAAGTTGCAACACTGTATCACATGTCCCTCTTCTGACATAACCCATATACCCATAGCCTATTTTTTTATAAAAATGCAAAGAGTAAAAATAAAGATATTTAAAGTCAGAATATATATAGTTATTGTTCAATGAGTTCTGCTGTAGTGTACAATTGACATGGAATAATCACAGGTTATATACAGATATCTCTACTTGTCTAACTGGATTCTGA
This sequence comes from Brachypteracias leptosomus, assembly GCA_013401335.1. Classification (NCBI taxonomy): domain Eukaryota; kingdom Metazoa; phylum Chordata; class Aves; order Coraciiformes; family Brachypteraciidae; genus Brachypteracias; species Brachypteracias leptosomus. The sequence goes on from VYZX01033543.1 coordinate 52,493, forward strand.
TAGCACTACATGGGCTGGCCCATAAACATCAAGTATATAATTTAAATTATTTTAGTAGGCCATTTAAATAAACATTTTTCCTGCAACCACACAGTACCAGCCCATTTCAAACTACTGTTCATTTCATGAAACAAATCTACCCTTAACTTCTACATTCGCTTAAGGATTATTTCACTCTCGTTCTTGCTTTCCTTAGTTTTCATGTTGCTGACCCCTTCCTTCCCTGTTGGTTTACACTTCCTTATCTTCAATTCAAGCATCTTCCCTTTCTCCTCTCTGCAGTTCATGACAACTAATCCTGCTGTAGTTGCATAAGCAAGTCTCTCCTCCCTCTTCTGTCCTCTACATCTCCTTTTCCAACCTTCCTGTGGGGCTTTTATTTTATTAGAAATTTTCTTTTTCTATCCCTTTCTCACTTCTTTGAAATACAAGCTCTAGTTTAAAATAAAATTTCAAGATTCCAGGCCCACAGGAAATCACACACTAACTACTTCAACAGCTATGTCATTTTGCCATAGCTAATATCCCTTTATTCCTTGTCGCTCATCATTTTTATCCATCGGGTTGTATTTATGATAAATTTTGCCCCGTTTGCAGAAAGAACCATGTTCTCCTATTTCTTCTGCAAGACAGCCAGTATACATTAGGTATGGCAGAGAGGAGAAAACAATGCAAGATGTTCAAGTGAAAAAAGTGTTCCTTAGCTGCTGCCTTTCAAAAAGTCAGGGACAAGGAAGCTGCTTATCATACAAGGAAGACTTTCAAAACAGGAGGAAGAAAACAGGAGATTATACAGGGCATAACCTCAAAAGAAGTTATCACTAAAATTCACACTGAGTTCACAAGAATTTGGCTACATCTTAGTATTCTGAATGTCTTAAAGACACTTTTAAAAGAAGTACTTCCAATAGTGAGTCTAAACACCTGCTTTTCCAAAAACCAATGGCTATGGCAGCTGCTTAGCAGCTTTGGAAAAAAAAAGAGCTGGTCAGAATGATTTCAGGACTGTTTATAGTCCAAAACATTATTTTTAAAGGAGTCATAAAGATCCTTAAAAGTCTTAAACCAAATTATGATGTTCACTATATAACAGAACATACTCTGTTAAGATAAGTCAGTACTTTGAATATCATAATAGACACGATTCACAAATAGCCATATGTAACAGTTAAGGCAATTAGCTAACAAATTAGATTGTTCACCAAAATAAAAATTAATTAACTCCTTTTCTCCCACATTGCTGTAATTTTGAAACAAGGAGGAGCATCCTACAGACAGGAGAATAAGTTAACTTCCATGGAAGCAGACATTAAACCAAGTTATTTTGATCTGAAAATTTGTACTGAACAGAAAACTCAGCTGGCAGCATTTCTGTTTGTATAGGTAATGGAAAGTGTAAGAACTATTAATGACAGGAATAGTGTAAAAAAGAGACTATCAGCACAGAAAATATTGTTTTTTCTTTCTTTTTCCTCTATTGTCATGATACATTTTATCTAATACAAATGAAACAGTTATCTGCATTACTCCCCTTTTCAAAAATCTGGATGTCTGATAGTTTAGTAGCTGTTCAAGACACAACTGAAAATTCTTGTCAGCCGCATGTCCAGGGAATAAATAACCACAGATAATATTTATTCCATTCCAGAGACATAGCCATATCATCTCCTATTTCAGTCAAATCCTTAGCAAAGCTATAATAGAAATTCAAACTGTGTAACAGCTAAAGATGCTCACTGTCAAAAGCAAGGCATAGCTAATATAGCCACATTACAGCAAATCTAGTGCATTGTCCCTGTGCTGCCAACAGGCACTTTCATTTTGGTCAAATCATTTTTAGGAAGAACAAAGATAAATAACATAGCAGAGAAAGAGAGATCTCTCTCCAATAAAACCTAAGTAAAAACTTACAAACGGGCTCAAAGACACATTAAGAACGTAATTCTGTGCAGTGTGGCAGTTAAGAGAAAAAAAAAAGAAAGGAAAAAAAAAAGAAAGAAAACTTGAACTCTTAGTCCCAATTTCTGACAACTAGATGAAGAAAAGTCAAAAGGGCTTTCAAGAAAAACCTACTGACACAGAAGAAGTAGCACTAGCCATCACTTGTCGAAGTCTGAGTTGTAGCTCTGTTTAAATCCATATAGTCTACACCTCATCAAAACCAAACAAAATCCCAAACAAAAAAAAGAAGATAACTAAGAGACCTGTCTTACCTCAAGGTCAAAATGAACAAACATACACTCAAGACTATTTCCTCTCCCTGGTCTGTCAGAACTCTGTGACTGCCAGACCTAATATTCTGTTCTTTTTGCTCTCATTCAGGTTAGGAACTGTTTTCTGGAGAGGGGTTTTCTGTCCATGTACAAAACTAAAATAAATCCCAGGGACTGGAGCAATCTCAAACATTATTATTTGTACTTATTAATACTCACACAAATGGTGGCCGTACCTCATTTCTAGTAAACTGTTAGGGAGTTATCACTTTCAAACAGTTAAAAAAAGTTGATCAAGGAAAAAGCAAACAAGCCCTCTCCAAAGTTTGTCAAACAGAATAAAAGCCAAAGAATGCTTATTTTATCTATAAAATAACATTACAAATATTTTGTAATAAACAAACAGAAATGTTTCAACACATTTACAAAGCAGTACTTTCTCCTGACTGTAGTGAACCCCTGAAGCAAGCCTTTGAAGACCACTTTTAAATGCAAGAACTTTAACTCATTTCAGTAAGCCAGCTGCAGCTGCAGTGATCAACTTGCAAAAAAACCCCCAAATATATTCACCCCTCCATAAGCAATAAGGACCAAGAATAAAACGCAGAACAATACTGACATTTTTACAAGACCATACAACAAATCATTGTTGTTTTCAGAACAGTTAATCCTTTAAGGAAGAAATCAGTGAGCAGAAGTTCTTTCCTTACTGCGTATTATCAAGCTACAGACTATTTTAAATTCCACTGCTGTCACTGGCATTGAAGAGCCATGCAAACAATTAGAACTTTAGGCTGTGAAAGAACAGAACCATCATTTTCTAAATATTTTAAATACTATGCAAAAGATATAGACCAAGTTCACATTTTCACCTGCATTATTTCACAGCGTTAGTCAGAATCACAGTTAGAAGAAAGATAAAAAGAACACGGCAACATACCTGCGTGACCATGCTTTGTATATACGTGGTTGGATGCTGCTGCTTTTGTTGAACAGCACTTTCTATTGCTACTTTCGCTACAGTGCTTGGATCCGCTCCAGCTGGCACAGCAACCATAGTTGCACTGCAACCAGCATTGTTGGGGTCACTGATTGTAACAATTCTAACTCCTACTTTATTTGGAATTCCTGGAACAGTTTCCCTGTCATTATCCTCTGCTGGCCTCTTTACAGTTTTGCATTCTGCTGTGCCATTAGTAGACCGAACTTCGGAGGACAGGGTAGACTGGGACACTCTAGGTCCTGAGTGTGGAACTGCTATGATTTGATGCCCCTGTATAACAGAGGCTGTAGATTGTGGTGAGACAACTACACTTGGGCGTTGCTGAGGCACATCTGAATTCAAACTTGAAGCTAGAGGTCCATTAGGTAAATCAGTGTTGGTACCACTAAGTTGCTGGGTTAACAGTTTTGCAGCCTCCTGTGTACCGCTTACAACAGGTGAACTACTCAAAGTTAATACAGGCCCATTAGAAATTCTTTCCCCTTGATCACCTTTGGCAGTATCTTGCTGCGTGGCATCCAAATTCCCTTGTGGTTCCACTGAAGATATCTCACCATTTCCTACATGATTGGAAGTTTTGTGATTTGGAATGTTTTTGCTCAAATGAGAACCATCTCCTTTATCAAAATCACAGATTCCATTAACTAGGGGCTTCTTCAAATCACTTTTAATTTCCTGTGTGTCCATTTGTTCAAAGTTCTGCTTTCCAGGAGCTCCGTTCTCACCCATTTCTAATGATGGCCCATTACTGACTTGTGAGCACTGATTGGCCTCATTCTGTGTTTTCCCTGAGTTAGAAGGAGGTAGACTGGAGTCACTATACTTTCTCCCATTTAAAAGACTTCCCACCTGCATTTCATTTTCTTTTGCATCCCCATTGCTGGTGTTTGCAGCTCCTCTTCGGCAGGAAGGATTCTCCATAACTTCAATTTTACGTTCGTGAATGTGTAAACCTGTTGCTTCCTTTGCTTCTTCCTCCTTTTGGCAAATTATTTTATCACCTTTGAACGGGGGAGCAGCAGTACATGGTGATTGTCCAGCTGAAGGTGCTTGAGTAGCTGGAAGTGTTTGCACCTGTAGCCCAACTCCTGTCTGTGCTCCACTCACTGCAATTCCTGCTGGAGCAATGATTTGAGTTGTATTTCCCTGACTCACAGTTGCAGTAGCAAAACTCGTATTTGGCACAACTGTTATCGTAACCTGGTTGCCAGTAGTCCCTTGGAAAATAGTTGCTGGGCTGTTTGAGATCAACTGGCCTGGCAATATCTGTAAATTAGAAATGGGTACTGTCTGTACTGCCCCTTGGGGCTGGATTGCACCCGGGACCAGCTGAACATTCTGCTGTCCAACTAGCAGCTGCTGAGCTGGAGACTGTCCTTGAACTCCAAAACCTGGTGCCTGGTTATTGGCCATCTGATAAACCACCTGAGGGCTAGGAGCTCTTGCATTGTTAGGTGGAGGAATCTGTGGAGCTGGGAGGATAAGCTTCCCCCCTGGAGTTGAGGGGCCTCTTTTTGGAAGAAGCAGTTGTTTTATCAGACTAGACTCACCAGAGTTAGGCTGGCCAACTCCTGTATTAGCTTGCTGTGACTGAACTTGCATTTGAATCGGCTGTTGTACCTGTACCTGCTGCTGCGATGATGCTGGTGAATGTTGCTGCTGCTGCTGCCTCTTTACAGAAAGCATCTGGCTGACGGTAGGAGGGGGTCCTTGTGGCTGAGGAGTGGTAGATGAAGANTAGCAGAGAAAGAGAGATCTCTCTCCAATAAAACCTAAGTAAAAACTTACAAACGGGCTCAAAGACACATTAAGAACGTAATTCTGTGCAGTGTGGCAGTTAAGAGAAAAAAAAAAGAAAGGAAAAAAAAAAGAAAGAAAACTTGAACTCTTAGTCCCAATTTCTGACAACTAGATGAAGAAAAGTCAAAAGGGCTTTCAAGAAAAACCTACTGACACAGAAGAAGTAGCACTAGCCATCACTTGTCGAAGTCTGAGTTGTAGCTCTGTTTAAATCCATATAGTCTACACCTCATCAAAACCAAACAAAATCCCAAACAAAAAAAAGAAGATAACTAAGAGACCTGTCTTACCTCAAGGTCAAAATGAACAAACATACACTCAAGACTATTTCCTCTCCCTGGTCTGTCAGAACTCTGTGACTGCCAGACCTAATATTCTGTTCTTTTTGCTCTCATTCAGGTTAGGAACTGTTTTCTGGAGAGGGGTTTTCTGTCCATGTACAAAACTAAAATAAATCCCAGGGACTGGAGCAATCTCAAACATTATTATTTGTACTTATTAATACTCACACAAATGGTGGCCGTACCTCATTTCTAGTAAACTGTTAGGGAGTTATCACTTTCAAACAGTTAAAAAAAGTTGATCAAGGAAAAAGCAAACAAGCCCTCTCCAAAGTTTGTCAAACAGAATAAAAGCCAAAGAATGCTTATTTTATCTATAAAATAACATTACAAATATTTTGTAATAAACAAACAGAAATGTTTCAACACATTTACAAAGCAGTACTTTCTCCTGACTGTAGTGAACCCCTGAAGCAAGCCTTTGAAGACCACTTTTAAATGCAAGAACTTTAACTCATTTCAGTAAGCCAGCTGCAGCTGCAGTGATCAACTTGCAAAAAAACCCCCAAATATATTCACCCCTCCATAAGCAATAAGGACCAAGAATAAAACGCAGAACAATACTGACATTTTTACAAGACCATACAACAAATCATTGTTGTTTTCAGAACAGTTAATCCTTTAAGGAAGAAATCAGTGAGCAGAAGTTCTTTCCTTACTGCGTATTATCAAGCTACAGACTATTTTAAATTCCACTGCTGTCACTGGCATTGAAGAGCCATGCAAACAATTAGAACTTTAGGCTGTGAAAGAACAGAACCATCATTTTCTAAATATTTTAAATACTATGCAAAAGATATAGACCAAGTTCACATTTTCACCTGCATTATTTCACAGCGTTAGTCAGAATCACAGTTAGAAGAAAGATAAAAAGAACACGGCAACATACCTGCGTGACCATGCTTTGTATATACGTGGTTGGATGCTGCTGCTTTTGTTGAACAGCACTTTCTATTGCTACTTTCGCTACAGTGCTTGGATCCGCTCCAGCTGGCACAGCAACCATAGTTGCACTGCAACCAGCATTGTTGGGGTCACTGATTGTAACAATTCTAACTCCTACTTTATTTGGAATTCCTGGAACAGTTTCCCTGTCATTATCCTCTGCTGGCCTCTTTACAGTTTTGCATTCTGCTGTGCCATTAGTAGACCGAACTTCGGAGGACAGGGTAGACTGGGACACTCTAGGTCCTGAGTGTGGAACTGCTATGATTTGATGCCCCTGTATAACAGAGGCTGTAGATTGTGGTGAGACAACTACACTTGGGCGTTGCTGAGGCACATCTGAATTCAAACTTGAAGCTAGAGGTCCATTAGGTAAATCAGTGTTGGTACCACTAAGTTGCTGGGTTAACAGTTTTGCAGCCTCCTGTGTACCGCTTACAACAGGTGAACTACTCAAAGTTAATACAGGCCCATTAGAAATTCTTTCCCCTTGATCACCTTTGGCAGTATCTTGCTGCGTGGCATCCAAATTCCCTTGTGGTTCCACTGAAGATATCTCACCATTTCCTACATGATTGGAAGTTTTGTGATTTGGAATGTTTTTGCTCAAATGAGAACCATCTCCTTTATCAAAATCACAGATTCCATTAACTAGGGGCTTCTTCAAATCACTTTTAATTTCCTGTGTGTCCATTTGTTCAAAGTTCTGCTTTCCAGGAGCTCCGTTCTCACCCATTTCTAATGATGGCCCATTACTGACTTGTGAGCACTGATTGGCCTCATTCTGTGTTTTCCCTGAGTTAGAAGGAGGTAGACTGGAGTCACTATACTTTCTCCCATTTAAAAGACTTCCCACCTGCATTTCATTTTCTTTTGCATCCCCATTGCTGGTGTTTGCAGCTCCTCTTCGGCAGGAAGGATTCTCCATAACTTCAATTTTACGTTCGTGAATGTGTAAACCTGTTGCTTCCTTTGCTTCTTCCTCCTTTTGGCAAATTATTTTATCACCTTTGAACGGGGGAGCAGCAGTACATGGTGATTGTCCAGCTGAAGGTGCTTGAGTAGCTGGAAGTGTTTGCACCTGTAGCCCAACTCCTGTCTGTGCTCCACTCACTGCAATTCCTGCTGGAGCAATGATTTGAGTTGTATTTCCCTGACTCACAGTTGCAGTAGCAAAACTCGTATTTGGCACAACTGTTATCGTAACCTGGTTGCCAGTAGTCCCTTGGAAAATAGTTGCTGGGCTGTTTGAGATCAACTGGCCTGGCAATATCTGTAAATTAGAAATGGGTACTGTCTGTACTGCCCCTTGGGGCTGGATTGCACCCGGGACCAGCTGAACATTCTGCTGTCCAACTAGCAGCTGCTGAGCTGGAGACTGTCCTTGAACTCCAAAACCTGGTGCCTGGTTATTGGCCATCTGATAAACCACCTGAGGGCTAGGAGCTCTTGCATTGTTAGGTGGAGGAATCTGTGGAGCTGGGAGGATAAGCTTCCCCCCTGGAGTTGAGGGGCCTCTTTTTGGAAGAAGCAGTTGTTTTATCAGACTAGACTCACCAGAGTTAGGCTGGCCAACTCCTGTATTAGCTTGCTGTGACTGAACTTGCATTTGAATCGGCTGTTGTACCTGTACCTGCTGCTGCGATGATGCTGGTGAATGTTGCTGCTGCTGCTGCCTCTTTACAGAAAGCATCTGGCTGACGGTAGGAGGGGGTCCTTGTGGCTGAGGAGTGGTAGATGAAGACGACATAACGGTAGGGACTTGATTATTTGTAACTGGACCTGGGGATGGTGAAGATGATGGAGTAATGCTTGGCTGTCCAGCCAACTGGACAGTTTGACCAGCAGGAATAGAAGCCGGATTAGCAAGCACTATTTGATGAATGGCTGGTGCATAGGTTTGACCTTGCTGAGCTGGCTGGCTTACAATCACTACACTTTGCTGGGATGGCGGTGGAGGCTGCTGCTGTGGCTGCATCGGCTGCTGTACCACGGAAGGTGGAACTTGCTGAGACGGTAGAGGCTTTGGTGCAATATTCTGAAATCCTACCCTAGATGTTGGTGGGTTCTGGACACCTGCGATTGTAACCACCTGCCCAGCTGCTACTTGGAAATTCTGAACCGTGGTGGCAGAAACAATGTTAGATGCCGAGGTTGTGACGTACTGCTGTGGTGCTATGATGACGGTATCTTGTTGCTGGTTACCAGCAGGGGACTGCTGAGATGAAGTCGGTCCAGGCTGTGATGATGTGCTGATTAGCTGTTGACCCTGTGAAACTGCTGAACTGCATGCTGGTATGTTTTGTACTCTGCCAAATATATGACCCTGAGGTACAGCTTGCTGAATTACTGTAACAGGAGTGCCTGAAGGTATCTGTCCTGGTACCACAGCGTGCAGTGGAGACTGTTGTTGAATTACAGGTTGGTGGTGAAGCAACGTCTGAGAACTAACAACAGTAACAGACGGCTGTTGTCCTGTAGTGCTGTGATTTTGATTAGAAGCTTGTGCTCCTCCAACCGCGATATTAACAGGAACTGCAGATGGGGGAACAGAGCTCTGTATTACTGTGGCCTTCACTACTTCACAGGGTATTGGACCTTTATTCTGTATAACAGTCACTGGAGCATTTTGTTGCTGTGTATGAATAGAAGGATTTTGTGGAATTCTAGAAACAGTCTGTGCCACAGTATGAACACCTTGAATTGGAAAAGACATCTGTGTTGCTGTCAAAGTTGAAGACTGGTTAATAGGGGTCCTCTGATAGTGATTTCCTATGCCTGGTAGCCCATGTGGGATTCCTGTAGAAATAAACACAGTAAAAGTTTGGAAGCAAACGTTATTTCAAAACACATTAACGTTACAAATTTTTTCAAAGTCCAAGGCTTGAGTATGCAATTCTATACGAAGCAGTTTCTCTTCTCAGCTATACTGCACCTGAATTTATGATGCAGCAACAACGGCTTGTCTGCTGACTGCCAAGTTACATGTCAAACACTAGACCAGCATGCAAGTACACACTGCTATACTACTCCTAATATTATTGAAGACAATCAATTAAAATATGTGGCCCCAACTTCCAACACTTTCAAACTACTTTCAGAAACTTTTGTCTTTTATTGTCATGTTAGAACAAATGCAAAATACTTGATATTGAATTAAATTTAAAAACCTGCTGGCGAAGGAGACGAAGACACATCAGGAATTGAATCAACCCGGACAACTGGGGTAGATGAAGTTGGTTGCTGCTGATAGTACATCTGAATGGGAAGCGGTATAGCTCTCCTCTTCACTCCTACCACGTGTATATGTGCTTGACCATTGTTACTCGGATCGTCTACTCTCTTCACTGTATGATTTGGAAAGACAGTTCTGCCAAACACAACATAAATCCGAGTTAATAAACCAACCCTCCTACAATTTTTTCGCTTTAACTAATTGCTCTTGTGTGCAGAGTAACCGCATCTTTGCAAAACAGCAAGATCCTCCAATAGCATCTGAGTATTCAACGTTGAGGACTAGCAGATGGTTGGCCAAGATCTCATACAAGCTAAGTGAAAACTACAATACCTCCAAAAACTACTTTTGAAAGAATTAAAAGGACTATAAGCAGAGAAGGAACACTATCAAGATCTCGAAATAAAATGAAATCAAATTAAACCAACTCTAAACATCTGACTCAATTAAAATTCCAAAGCTGGATGTCTTTCAAACTCAACTTGGTAGATCTTTTCTCAAAGTACTCTAAAGCTACAGGTTATTACTGAGACACATACAATTGCTTCTTTATTGTTGCAGGAATTTTTGTCTTACCGCAAACATTTATAAAATCCAGTTGATGTTAGGATTCCACCTCGAGCTAATTTACTACAGGTAGAGAGGTATTCAGAGTACATTTCTGCTCGAGAGACTGAGCAATCAAGATTCACCTCAAAATGTGCATTCAACCTGGGGATGAAAAAATAAATTATGAAGGAAAATATAGAGAGATTACTTTTCAAAGGTTTGTTAAAACACTTCTGTCTCTATCACTGAGACTTCTGAGGCCTGATAACATGGAAAATAGCATTTAAGTATATGGACTTGTCAAACACCCGTTCTATACTTTCTCCTTCTCACTGCTTATGATTCAACACATAGGACACCTAACACATGCAGGCAGTTTTACATGCAACATCTTATTTACATATGTAATATGCAAAATAGTCCCCACATATGCCTTTTTGATTGTGTATTTCGAAACAAAACCAAAAAAGAACACATTGTTTGGTGACCTCTCCTCCTCACAGTTCATCTTTTGCTAAAGGAGAGTCATTAAGAAATAAGGACTGAATACCAGCTAGTTCTTCATCAGAAATTTCTATCAGAAGTCAACATTTGTATCAAAACCAAAACTTTGTTAACTCATCTGTTAACTCATACTTTAAAATACAAGTAAAATCAGAGATAGAACAACAATCTCAACCCTGTCATTCTCACAGAGGTAGGAAGGCAGGAGAGAGGGAACTGGGATTCCAAGAGAGTATGCACACAAACACACACACTCTCGTTCCTGGAGCCCCACACTACATAGACATCAACAAAATCCTTCAACAACCTGTTCTGCCTAACATTCAATTTCCTGTGAAAGGAATTATTTGTATCTCCTACAGACTGTCCACAAGCACACAGACCACCCAACCCCCAACCAGGATGCTGTGAAAGAAGGAACTGTTTTCTATAAATTTAATTTGATTTCTTTCAGTCCATTATTCCAACACAGAGACATGGGAACAGTTCATCCCCAGCAACAAATGGAGGTAAGTAACAACTCTCACACAATGCTCAAATACCAGCACCAGAAAAGAAAGAATAAAAATAGGTTTTAAATTGTCGGTATTTACTATATGTTGCTAACACTTAGCAAAACTATGTGGCATTCTCCTTTGTAGAGTTCCATGCTCCTAATATAACTAGATGCTTCAGAAGAGAAAAAGCAAATGATGGCATTCTTTAAATTGTGTTCTCTCATAACCAGTAAAAAGTAAGTATAATGTCATTTAACCTGCAGCAAAGTTACAATTTTATTATTACCAAAAAATGAGATCATACTGTATAACAGCATAAGTCTAGGTACTAATTAAATTCGGCATATCAGACAGATGTCTCCAGTTTGGTGTGTAATATTACGCTGACACACTATCACTGGTACCAGGAAACTGAAGACACTCAGGACTTACAATGGTGAAATGGGATCTGCAATCAGCGCTTTAATGTCACACACACTTACCTTATACGGATTCCCACTCAGGCTAAGCTGGCTAATAAGATATCCAGGAAGAGCAGCTTAAATACTTTTCTGATGCTTAAATGTCTTAAATTAAGTATCTTACTGATGCTTCCAAGAGATAGTAACTTTTCTAAATTGTACTGCTATGATTTACTGATTTTCCCATTTCTCTAAATAGGAAGCAATGACTAAAACATACCATGAACATTTACATCAATGTAAGACACTCCACATGAGCATTAATGAAAATGCTTGGAAGAGGCTACTCCTCATCTCTCAAATTTCCTTTTTTTTCAGCACAGTCAGTATTTAAGTAGAATTTTCAGGACTAGCTGTTAATTTTTATTTTTCACTATCTCTTATCTACCTAAGACTAACTGGAAGGAAATCAAGTACAAAATATTAGTATTCAACACTGACAGCTGCAGAAGCACAGAGAATCAGGAACACAGCAGACATTCCAAATCTTCCAGCTATAATGCTCTCTGGTTTGCTTCACTATTTTCTGTCATTTTATGGTATCACACTGCTGCCAACATGGTATCTACCCATACTTTTCTAATGGCTGAAACTTCCATTGTACATTTTATACAGAGCGCAAAATTCACCTTGCCTAGAGCTTTGTTACTGAAAGCTAGATGTCTAGTGCTCTCTGTAGTCAATAGAGAAAAGGTGGCACCAGAAGGTAATTCGTAATCTCCTCTGAAGCTAGGCAGGTGAAAGGCAATTCACTTTACTACTGCGGGAATCTCCCACTCCACTAATTAAAAGGCAGCCTAGAAAACTGGCTCTGCCTAGAGACCAACTTGCAGATTGCTAGATTGAACTGCAGTGATCCCAACTCCAGGTATTCCTGTTTAAGTGTCTAAATGTGAAATTTCTCAAGGCTTTCAGCAGCACACATTAGCAATACTTCACAGTGTGCAAACAGAAGCATGGGAACACCATCAGTTGACCAACAATAATCTACATTTCCCCCCATGCAATCAAAAGCTTTGCTGAAAGCATAAGTAAAACTAAATCATGACCTAAAGCACTAAGCTTTGACAAATTCTACCCACTTTATCTTTAAGGCCTTGTCTAATCAGTAAGACAACAGATGAACATACGGGTTGTGAAGCAGCAGAGGTGGAAGGGTCCATCAGGAACTGATTAATACAAACATTCAGAACATGAGTAGATTTACATAAATAGAGCAGAAAGATCACCCTCAGCCCACACAAGAACCACAGGCAGAATAGTTTTTCTCTAAATATTTGACAAAAACAGTATTAGTTGAAAGCAAGAGAATTTGGATGGAAAAGGCTTTGATCTTCTCTAACTTGCTCAAGGTTCATAAAGATCACATGAGAGTTTTGTGAGGCTTAGCTTCATAATTTGATAATTACTTTTATACTGGTGCAGTAATATAGCAACACATTACCAGATGAAAATGCTCATGAAACAGATAATGTTGCTCCACAATTTAAAAAATAAAGTCAAGATCAGAGTTAAAAAACAAAATAAATTTATTCTAAGAGAGAAAACAACTAATTTCAAGTATCAACTGCCAACAAGTGAATATTTCTGTTGAGTTTTTTCTTTCACACTTCTTCAAAGCAATGATAGAATGGGTTTGCTTTATACTCTTCAAAAAAATTAGTCCAACAGTAAACAGAAGCAAGACAGAAAACTCTGTGATACGTGAATACAGGCATTTTTCTTTACATTTTTTTCTTCGTTAAAGTATTAATAGTACTATACACTTACCACTGACATGCAAACTTCTCGCTGTCTATTTCTACTATTCCTGGTGGTGGAGCAACATGTGGTGCTGTCCTAGAAGCTGTGGAGAATGAAAGGAAGAAAAAAAACAAGACTTGCTGAAACTACTTTTGTTCTCCTTTCAATGGCACAGTTTATCCTGTGTTTGTAAGCAAAGATGTATTCTGCTAAGGCAAGTCATGAAGGTGCACTGAGCAGACTACAGATTTGTACCACAATTTACCAAAGTGAAGCAGGGCATGCCAAGGCCAGAGCCACCACTTAGTGCAATCATGACGTAAGTACTTACAGCTTCCAGATTCACAATCACAACCCATTTTCTCAGTACTTTAGAGTACAGAACATGATTTAAGAATGGGCAAAATCCACCACCAGAACAGGCACAAATACATAAGAATCGGAAAGTTAATTGCTAAGTAGAAGCAAATACAGTGGAAAGAATTTTGCTGCAATATCACACTGGTTCCTTATATTCAGTCTTGCTCATCCTCATTGTAGTGGGTCTGTCTGAGCTGATTTTCCTCATGCAGCCCTAGGACCCAGAGAGTGTTGATAACACACACCCTTGTTATGACTATCAGTGCTCACATGGCACCAAAGGTACGGGGGGGGGACGGGACACACAAGATCTGGGAGGGGATACAACCCAGACAGCCAACCTGAGCTGACCAATAGGATACTCCATACCATATGACATCAGCTCAACTATAAAGGGAGGAGGATGGGGGGGATTCGGGGGAAGACGTTTGTCCTCCGAGCAACCGGTACGCGTTCTGGAGCCCTGCTTCCCGGGACAGGCCCGACACCGCCTGCGGATGGGAAGTAGAGAGTAACGGCTTTGTTGCTTTTGCTTCACGCGCGCGCGACCTTGCTTTCTCTGCTGTTTATTAAAACTGCTTCTTATCATAACCCACGGGCTCTTCTTTTCCATCTTACTCTCTCCCCGCTTGCCTTGCTGAC
>VYZX01033546.1:0-21135 GCA_013401335.1 Brachypteracias leptosomus
GCCCTAAACGGAGACAGTTGGCCATATGCTCTTGCAGCCCAGAAAGTAAATCATACCCTAGGCTGCATAAAAAGAGTAGCCCACATGCCAAGGGAGATTATTCTCCTGCTCTACTCCACTCTCCTGAGATCCCACCTGGAACACTACATCTCGCTCTGGGTATCTCAGTATAAAACAGACATGGATCTGCTGGAGCAAGTCCAAAGGATGTCCACAAAAATGATCATAGGCTGGAACACCTCTCCTGTGAAGAAAGACAGAGAGAGTTGGGGTTGTTTAGCTTGAAGGAAAGAAGGCTCAGGGGAGACCTTTTTCTGGCCTTTCAATAATTAAAGAGGGCTTATAAGAAAGACAGAAAAAGACTTTTTACAGGACCTGTAGTGATAAAACGAGGGACAATGGTTTTAAACTGAAAAAGGATAGATTTAGACTGAATATATGGAAGAAATATTTTATGATGAGAGTGGTGAGACGCTGGAATAGGTTGTCCATAGAAGGAAAATTTGAAAATTTATTTGGGCAAAAATGGATCATGTATAATTTTTCCTCCAGCAGAATAGACAGGAAAGTTTCTTTTATCCTCTCTTGAGTCTAGAGAGCTTTTGCCAGGAAAGGTTATTCTTCACTAAGTGTTTAGTCCACGGGAAATGTTTTCTTGCATGTTTATTAAGTAATTAATGAGAAGTTTTGCTCCTTAGCAACTGCCATTTCTCAATTAGTATGTTAGTTTAATGCAAATTGCTCCCATGATGTATCACTATTTGCAACAGGAAAAGTTGAGCATGTTGTCATTAATTCTTTTTAAACTGGTCATTTTTGGGTTTTTTTGGTTGTGTGGTTAGGATTTTTTAACTTTATTAACAGTGATCTTGATTACTGTTTTTTCACAGACTCAGTGTGTCTGTTAGTTATTATTCATCATAATTCATAGTTCAATAAACAGTAGTCTTTTCAAACTCACCAGATACTCACTTTGTCACTGTGTACATGGATGAAAAGCATGTAATGTCAGTGTCTTTGACATGAATAGATGAGACAATAAACAATAGTGCACTCAGCAGGGAATGCCGTTTGTTATTCTAAATACAATAAATTATACCAAGTCATATGTACGACAGAAATTCACTAGCATAGCACAAAAGTCATTAACTCAGACTGAAATCTGGCTTATCTCCAGTGATTTGAGTGGAATTAAGCCAGTACTAAATTTGGTCCATTAACTTCTATATGGTTTCTACTACACATAACTTTGTAGATTTTGTATTCAAACATTTTATTACCAAGATTAATAGTCTCTCTCCTATTGCATTAAGAATCCAATAGCATGACAATGAATGGCTGGCATAATGAAAATGCATAAACTTATTAAAAATAACTAGTTTGACACAGTGGGTTGTGCTACTTAGGGTCTGATTTCAAATCCTGACACAAGACTATTACTTGCTGTGCTGGCAAATTGCCAGAGATTCATGTAATCTCAGACAGACTCTGTCAGCTCTCTGCACACTGTCTTACTTAGTACCTGTAAATATTATCTACACAGTACCTTTCTTTTTCTAAGAAATTACTGTACAACTCTCATTTATGGTATAACAATTAATGTAGCAATATGGCTAGACCCAAAGATTTTTGAAAGGTTACAAGATATTCACCTTTTGATGCTACTTGGCTCAAAAGCTAAAAAAACTTTAATCTTCACTGCATTAGAGAAGAAATAGTTGACTTAAATGTAGGATTTCCATTTTTTATTATATTAGGATCCTATTTATACTATTTCACAAGAAGGTACGGTCACTCTTGAGACAGCAACTGTTTTGATGGACCTTCATGAAAATGTGGAATATTTTGCCTGCCATCACTTCTGATGGTGGTGATGGTGGTTTTCAGTACTGCTAACTCTGTGCTTTATCCTCAAAAAGTGAGCTATCTTCATTTAGTTTTCAAAATGGCTTATCTTCAGTGATGCAGGTCCTGTATTTCTGAGCAGAACACTGCATAACTCTAATGGTTAACAGGGAAACAAACACTGGGTTCTGCATAAGGAATGAGCTCAAGAGGCTTACTAAAATGAACCTACTACCTCTCAGAGTATGTACACAGGTTTTTAATCAGTGGCAGATCAGTTCTTTTACCTTAGAGTAAATTCTGTTTCTCTACTGCAGAAAACAAAGGTTCCTGTTTTACAATTATTTTGCTTATCTGTACATAACTACAGAGGACCCAGAAAAAGGACAAAACAGGCCTGTTGAATAATTCCAGTATGCAACCTTATGCCATGGTCATTTCTTTAAACATACATCTTCTGATAGCTCATTATTTGGTTATGAAGTAAAAGAACTAGTAGTCCCACTTAAGATATTGTAACGAAGAATAGCAATGTTTTGATCCTTTATCTGTTTGCTATACTGTAAATTTTGAATATCTGTTCAATTATAATAGTGAAAAGAATTTAACAATGCAATTTATCACTGAGATGAAGACTATTTGGTATAGATTGTGTAAAACAGTTGACCTGCACTGAACTTACCTAGCAGTTCATCAAAACTTCTAAAAAACATGGGATGAAGGCCATTAGAAGGAAATTTGAAATAAAGAGAAATGTGATGAACACAGGGACACGGGTTATTTGCCTTGATTGAATGGAATGCTGTATCTTGAAAATATTTTGTGATTAGAACCTGAGTGAGTGATGACAACCTTACGTCAAATAGCAGAAAGCTTCATTACTTTAGAGGAATTCAGTAAAGACTATTAGGCACAGTCTTCCAAACAAAGAATGGCTTTCTGATGCATTTCCCACAAGATTTTTCAAGGGCTTTCATAGAAATTTGTAATCAACAGGCTAAAGATCAATTTTGATAAAGGTAAATTTTTTATACATTTTGATTAAGTGAATTACTGCCTTTTAACTATATATAGATAGTATAAAATGTAATGTTGAAATCTGGAACACCTCTGCTTGGTAAATTATCACAAACCTGATAAAAATTCTGCATGCAAAATTTTAAATTTTGTTTTATGATCCACAATTAAAAACTAAATTAAGTTCATAGAGGTAGAAGTTCAAGAGCTGTAGACAAATACACATGCATATATGCTATTCTTTTTATTCTGTAGTATCTTCTGGTTGTGTGTTTCCCTGTCTTTCGAAACAGAAGAAGTTTTCAGACTGGTTTGTGCTTACTTGCATTCCTCAGAATTCTTATAGTCTGTACACTCAATCCTTGGCAAGCTGACACTCCCATCCCAATTTCCCAAACAGGGTATAATTCCTTAAAACTAAGCTCTTTACCTCAGAAGACAATGCAGGAAATAATGTCTGTTGTCAAGTTTGTCCGACGTTTGATATAGACAATTCCCTGCTGAACTCTGAATGAATTCAGGTCTACCTTTTGGTTATGGCAACAGAGTGTGCTAAAGAAGCAAACAAAAAACTCAACTTGAATGTGGAGATGGGAATAGTTTAAAGTAGTAAATGCAAGAGGTAGAAACAGTGACAAAGAGGTGGAAGGCAGAACCATAGGAAAGCCATTGGATGCCATGGGCAGCGACTGGATGAGGAACAAGAAGACAAAACTTAGGATGGTGCGAAAGGAAAAAGTAGTTGTGCAGCTTGATGTACAGAAGTCAAGCACATAGCTGTGTATGTTGGCATGACAGCAAGAAATATCCTAGGAAGATTCACGAGGTCTTAATTTTCCTACAGGACACCCTTCTATCCTCCTTCCTAAGTGGCCTTTAGCATAGACTGCTGTAATATGTGTATTTGCAGTCCTGGATGTGAAATGTGTATGCAGATTTGAATCTATCCTTGTGGGACCTTCTATCACTTGGAATGGATTTCCATATTCTTTTGTTGACCAGGAAATAGCTATGAAATCCCCTTCTAAAGTAATTCACTTGTACCCTCTTCAAGAGTCCAATTACTCAAAAAGTAATAGTCTTTCAGTGCTTGTAGATATTAAGGTTTTGCATCTTAAAAGTCTGCACTGTTGCATTTAAAACCTTAATCTTGATGCCAGCCCAAACCAAAGCCTATTACTTCTGGAAATGTGTTGTCCAACTTAAGAAATTGCATTAAAAAATCTGTCCTAAAAGAATGCTGAGAAGGTGAAGTTAAGTACTCTAAAGCTGAGATATAAAGCTGTCTGTACATTCTTGCATTATAACATTTTATTTTTTTTTAAATAATTTGTCCTAAACTGGAAAGTGTCAGGTGTAAGAGTATCCTCCTGTGAAAGGCTCAGAGTTTTGATGCCTCATAATTACTCTGTAGAAAGAACTATTTTACAGGTATCACACTGAAGGACAGTGGTGAATGCTTTGCCCAAAAGCTGCACATGAAATCTTTGTTACAGTAGATAATGAAATGTCCTGGAATAGTCACTGGACAGATGAACATTCTTCTGTTAATACTGCCAATCTAGTATTGGATAGCTTCAAATAATTACACACAGGCACTTGTGCACATAAAGGGAGAACCCCAGCTCTGGAAAGATTTGTGTACTGTTTTGTGTTCTCATAGTTAATACACTCAGCTTCATCGACTCAAGTTTTTTGTGTAGCATTTCTTATTTAGGGAACATCTTAGAAGTCAAAAAATACAGAAAGACAAGCTTTAGTTTAAGCTCTGCTACAGAACAGAAAATATATTATCAGTTCTTGTTGTACTTAATTATCTCTTGCTTGTGTCAACAAGACTGTACCACCTGAGGAAGTGTTCAGGAAATATTTTTGGTTCACATAGAGGAGATGAAGATTTGCTATATTTCAAACCTGAAGTAGTTCAATATCTGCTCTGCTACTTAATCTACTCTGCCTGGGAGACACAGCTATTGATTTTGTCTTTTTGTACATGGTGGTCAACTTTGACACAAACATAGTGGTTCAAATTCTGTTGTAGATTTAGTTGCCTATGTTTACATGTCTACAGAGCAGACAATGGCATGTGAGCTATGTCTATAAGCTCCTGATAAAGTCCAACAGCAATAGTTAATATAGTCAATGAAGTAAAGAGAATTATTGAAATGTAGGAATCTAATTTAAGGTGAGATTAACAGTTCCCCACAGTCCACTGTTGCCTAGATCTTTATTGTTGTGGATGCTCCATCCCTGGAGGTGTTCAAGACCAGGTTGGATGACATTCTGGGTGGCCTGGTCTAGGGGGAGGTGTCCCTGCTATGGCAGAGGGGTTGGAACTAGATGATCTTGAAAGGTGCCTGCCAACCTAAACCATTCTATGATTCTATGAAATACTGAAATGAGTTGAAACTTTGAATTGAAACTATTTACATAAGCCAAGTATTTATATAACAACATAAATCTCATTTTACTTATCACTTCATTGGACTACACCAGAGAAGGGCCCAACATGCCAGTCAGTATGTATGCACCAGTTATTTCAGACAGTTCAGAATATTCTACCCATTTCCTGTTCTTTTTCTTTACTCAGAAATTGCTCAGAGGGTAGAAATTAAACTGAACACTGTACTTCCCCATCAGGGTATTTCTGAAGTTAATTCAGAGTCATGTCATCATAATTTAGAGCAGAAAATGCTTCACTCTGCTCTCATAGATGTTTTAAAAGGTCAGAATTATCCATTTACTTCTAAGAAATGTGGTCATTCTAATTTATGCTAATAAAGGCCTTTTTATTTCCATGTTCCCAGTCCTATGACATACAATAAGATTCTGCTAAATGCGAATTTATTAAGTAATAATTTATGACTATATACTGCTGTAGCTGTTGACCTTCAGTCTTATACTCAACACCTTAAATCTGAATTACTGTATACTGCGTTGAGCTTTATAGTGATTCATTCCTCAGCCATAGTGGTACAGGTGAGGGAAGGACCTAGATAATATCATCACAGTAAGTAACTTTTCTGAAGGTAAAATAACTGCAATGTTACAGTGAGTCCTTACATTTCCTTACAAAATTAGAGAGATATAGAGAATATAGACAAGACTTGTTCTAGTGGTGGGTGAAAATGTAAAGTAAAATGCTTTTGTTTAAAGCTCAGATTCCTGTTCAGATCCCATCTGGGAACTGGGTGCTTAGCAGTGCTGATCCCAAATAGTAAGTGGCTTCCATCTTTATAGCTTTATATGCATTAACAACAAAACCATGTTCTTTTCTTGAACAAAGCGTATTATTAGTGAGCATTTTCATTTGAGGTGCAGCTTCATTCTCATGGAATACAGCATCACCAGCTTCTCCATAAAAATTCCCTTTACTGTTTCTGGAAGACTGTATTTCCTGCTATCATGTTGAATTATTTTGCTTTTATATATTAAGTTTCCTAAATCAAGTGATTCTTTCTGATTTTGATATAGTTTCCTTCATATCTAGATTTTTCGTCTCATATGTTGAAGTATAAATCTGATTCACTGTGGACCACAGTACTTTAGGCACTATAGGACACAAGATACTTGTATCTAATACTATTCTCCCATGTAAGCTCTGGGCCTGCGTTTTCTCTTTCTACCTCCTCAGTGAAGTTAGAGACAGGGACCTGAGAGTACCAAGAGCCCTGCAGCTATTTCCCACTGTGGATCTAGCCACTTGTGCTTCAGGCTAGCTCTAACCTGGTTCAGCTGTGGGACCTCAGGTCTGACTGCTGGGCAAGAGCTGTGAGGAAAAAGGGCTTGTCCCCATCTCATGGGAGATGTATGGAAGCTCAAGTGCTCAGCCTTGCTCTAGAACTGATCTATGTCACAACTGTCCACCTTGCTTTCCCAATTCACTGACCTGATCACCTGCCCTGACCCAGAACCTGACTTGCTGCTGCTTCACCCTGGACATCACCAGCTTGTGGCTACTCCTAGCCTCACCCTGCTGGGCTTGTTGGGGCACAGTGAGACTATGCTCAGCTGGGGAGGGAAGAGCATGGCAGGGGACCACTGACCAGCAAGTATTGTGTGTATCTATTTGCATGAATTAGATCCAAGTTAGCACAGCTGTTAGCATAAGCCTGGGAGCTATAACCAACTTTTTGTTTTAGCAGAAGAAACAAAGTGTGACCAAGACCTTTTCCCAAATACCAGAATGAAACTTGGATAGTTTTTGTGTTTTCAAGAAAATAGAAAACTCAACTATGCAAACAACCTGATGATCCTCAAGTGCAACCATGCCTGGAGGTGTCCTGACCACTTTGACTATGGTATCAACAATGGCAACAGCACATGAGAAAACACCACCACAAGTACGAGACACGAGTCATCAAGGAAATATTCTCTTCCAAATTCCATAACCTGGGAAACCAGAGAAATTTAAGAGAGAGTCCAAGGAGAAAAGCTATGGAGGGAACCCAGAATAAAGGAGAATCTGAGACGTTTTGGGAGAACATAGGAGCCCCCATTACCTTGCCCCAGGACTTGGAAACATCTCTGCACCATGCATGGGGAGCCAGGAAACAGGAGAGGACTCCAAGGGACTCGTGACTGCACACACCATGACTGGGTTGCAGCCCTGCAGCCCATCCCCTACTGGTGCACCCCATGTCTGGAAGTGCTGTGTCAACCCACCCACCTTTCTTGTGTAGGTTTCAATTTGAATTTTAGAGAGATGTGTATTTTACCTCATTAGAGGACAGGAGATGAAATTAGTAACATTTCGTATGAATAGAAGGAAACAAAAAACTATAATGATGGTCATGAGTGTTATTAAGCTAGTTTCACAGTGCTATCCATGAAAGATCTACGGAAGAACCTCCTTATTGCTTTGTCTCCCACTCCCATGTAAATAATTATTCTCCTTCCTGCTTGCTTACATAGAAATGATTAAATGAACATCATCTTGTTCCTTTATTCATTTAGGTTACTAGTGGGTTCAGCCATTGTGGCTCATGGAATGTTAGGGATTGGAAGGGACCTCGAAAGATCATCTAGTCCAATCCCAGAATTGTTAATTATAAGAGTCTGCTAAGATAGTGATCGACTTGAAAATGAAGTAATGGTTCAGGATACCTCTGTGAGCATCTTGTTATCAAATGCTGACAAGCTTTGTTATTCTGTATTCTGTTATTATCCTACACATGAATATGCAGTGGTTGATCCAATTTAAAAGTTAGACTTATATTGTTGGGCTTCAGGGGAAAGATGAAAGGATTAAAGGTATTGTAGAATTTGGGAAATGTCTTTCCATATCTCAGGGATTAAATCTCTCAAGAACAGATCATCTTTTTTTTATTTTATTTTATAGAAAAAGGGGAAAATAAAGAAAAAGTTTAAGGAATAATAATAATAATAATAATAATAATAATAAAAAAATTGTAGCATACCTTAGAAGACTCAGTTTTGATCAAAAATACCAGTGAGAGAAGGAATCCCAAAATCCTGGATACTTAATCTAAGTGGTCTTTATAATTGTATAATCAATTTTATATGAACTATGACCATAGTTCTTTGAAAAGAACTGGAGGAATTTGAGAGCAAGGTAGAGGGAAATGTTTCAGCTAAAGAATAAGAGGAAAAGTTCATCATATTAACACTTACAATGATTATGAAAGTTTTGCTCAAACATCTCAACAAAATTTTTCTTGCTCTGAAAAAAAGCATAGGGAATTAGTAGCTCCCTACCAGAATTCCCCTTCAAATTCTCAACAACCTCAAATAAAATTAAGATGATGGGAAGGGAACGAGAGGTGGGAATTCAGTGCTAACAATTCTAGTTGTTATCATCAGATGCTCATTTGTTACCCACCAAAATACCTATACCATGGTGATTCCCAGCTTCCTAATCTGATAGAAGTTGACAAAGAAATAATGTTATGGAATAGAAAGAAATACATTATCACACCATGGTTTTTTAGATGTTATTCCCTCTTATTATTTTTGTAAGATGGTTGTGTAATCTGTTTTGTTTAGAGACTCATAGCTGCTAATCATACCAAAATATAACAAATTCCTTAGTAGCTTTACTTCAACATTGTTTTTTCTTGTTGATACTGAGCTCACTCTCCCTCTGGAAATACGCAGCTTAATTCATGTTGCAATAAATGCTTTTAGTAAAGTAATTTTTTATAAATCTCATGGAACTGACATTTAAACTCATAGTGAGTGTGGAGCCGTGATTCATTTTGAAATAAGTGAAATGAAAGTGCAGTTCTCCAAGGAAAGTGTACCACTGGCTCTAAAATGGATTAAGTTGCTATGCTTCAAGGCCTTTGAATACACATTTCAATTCTTTGTAAAAGTCATTTTTCATAGCAAAAGCTTTTGAATTAGGCTATACTTAAAGCAAAACCAGAACTTTATGTTTTAGAACAAGAACGATATGTTAGTAGTAAGAGGATCTTTAAATATATTTTTAAAGTTGTTTCCAATTGAAGCACACATACATTTAAGATGACATTTTACAATTTTTTTATTTCATGCAAGTGAAATAAATATTATTCTACATTAATTTACTTGTATTTTCTAATGCCACCAATTCATTTCATTGTCACAAGAAGACCAACCCCTGAACACATTTTTGCTTTAAGTGTAGATGAACTTGTAAAGTTCTTCCAAAGGTCATATCATCTACATGAATACCAGCACCTTTTAAAAGCTGTGCATCATTTGCTATAGACTTTAACGTACCTGATTGTATCTTGAAGAAATTTCAGAAATTTTAAAGTATGCCTAGAAATTCTTTGTTATTCACTTGAGAAGGTTCACAGACTAGAATAGCCCTACAAACAATTGGATGATGAACACCTTTGAAAAAATAACAGTTTCTATTAGTCTTTCCAAGGAGCTGCAGGGACATCTCTGCTGGGGTGCCTGGAGCCCCTCCTGCCCTCCTCCTGCTCTCCCCTCAGGGCTCAAGGGCTGTTTCTCACCCCGTGTCCCTCAGCCCTGGCTGCCGGGCACCGTTTGGCCCTTTCTCCCCCGGGCTTTCCCCGCCCGCCTGTGGCTGAGGGGCTCAGCTGGGCCCTGCACTGGGGTCGGTGGAACCGGCTGTGGCTGGCACGGGGCAGCCCTGGACGCTCCTCACAGGGGCTACCACTGAAGTTCCCCTTGCTAGAATCTGTGCATCTGCACCTGGTAGAAAAACATATATGGAACTTTAGAAGTTATGAAAATAAAGCAGAAAGATTCACTTGCCTCCTATCATGGCCCCAGGAGCATGCCCAGCCCTGACTGTCCCTGTTAAATCTCCTCCGAGGCTCCTCCAACATTGCCCACGGCCCAGGACCCCATGTCAGACCCCCAGAGCCACCAACTCCTGCCTCAGTTACCCCACAGCAAGGCCAGTCTCCATCTCCCCACAGCCCTCCCTTGCCCAGCCATTGGCCCCACCAAGACAGGCCCACCTGAGGGCCCATGTCCCAGCCAAGCCTCAGCCTGTCCCTGTTTCCAGGGAAGTACCCAATGCCTGAGGGTGTGTCTGTTCCAGTGCCTCCCAGCTACCTTGCTCCTGCTTAGGGCAGTGCAATGGTTCCTGAGCGCCAGGCCCTGCCCTGGTGGATGCAGAGGAGCCATTGGCCAGTGCCTCCTTGCCTCAGGGGACTGACAGTGCCCATGGTGCCTTAGTACTTGTTTCACTACACAAGTTCAAAAGCATCCGTGGGTACATCATCAAAGCAAAAAATGTGAATACAGAGGACCAAAGTGTTACCTGGTAAAATTCCTGTAATTGATTCCGAATTATAGATGGGGTCAGTAAGTTTCTTCATAAAAACTTGTATTTTTGGTATAGGAATCTACTCTATCTGACATTGACTCACCAGATAAATGTTTTTCTGTTTTTTGAACACCATGAGTTCAAATCAAAGCACTCAACTCATATTTTTTTATTTTCACTTTGAAAGACAGATATAACTATAATCTCAGCCTTTAATTTTCTTTATCATCCAATACCAGGTTGTGCCTGACACATTTCTGCAAATTTTTTTCCCTGCAGGAAGCAGTGAGCTATTCAGCAAAATTCCTTGATTTCACAGAAAGGTAGCCTAATCTCTATAAGATTCTTTATTCTTTTCTTTTCTTTTCTTTTCTTTTCTTTTCTTTTCTTTTCTTTTCTTTTCTTTTCTTTTCTTTTCTTTTCTTTTCTTTTCTTTTCTTTTCTTTTCTTTTCTTTTCTTTTCTTTTCTTTTCTTTTCTTTTCTTTTTTTCCTTTCTTTTCTTTTTTTTCATTGTGAAAATCTCTTTCAGTGCTCCCTATGGTACCTTTTGCAACAGAGACACATCTACTTAACAGTTTTGTAATTATCAATATTTATAAGGCCATGAGAGCTTCTAACGCTCCATGGGGTGTCTAATTTCCAAGTTCTTTGGCTTGCTTTGCTAGAGCAATTCAGCAGACTATTTGAGCAAGCTGGTGTGGATCCATCTGGAAGATTTTTACATGAAGCACAGCTGATATAGAAATTTAACGTGGGGTAAACTCCCCTTTCCTTCTGTGTGAAAAAAAGGAGTAAAACCAGAAGCACTATTTATATGTAAGGGAATAATGAAGTTTCAAAGAGTAAAAAAACTCATCCAAAACAAAAAAAAAATAAAACCTCATCCAAACACAACTAAATGTGGTTTTGTTACCAAGTAATTAATATTTGAACAATATAAATGAGGGACAAGAAAAGTTTATTTGAGTCACTGCTTCCCTGTTTATGAACAGAGCAAAGGAATAGAGCAGTTAATAGTAATGTCACATTGCAGTAAGGAAAACATTCAGGAGGTTATTAAGCTGTCTCTATGTTGACTAAATCAATGTATAAATAATCATAAAGTGAAAACCAATGTTGATATGGTATTGCTTAAGGGATTTGTAGCTCTGATTCTGTATTATTACAAAGAGTCCTAGACTACTAGTGAAAAACCTGTTTTTCTTTTACTATTTTTTTCTTTTTCCTTTTCTGTTTTTTACTTTTTTTCCTGTGTTTCTCATTCTTTTTCTTTTTTTCTTTTCTTTTTCTTCTTCTTTTTATGTTTATTTTTATTTTTTCTTTTTCCTTTTCCTATCTTTTTTCCTTTTCCTTTTCCTTTTCCTTTTCCTTTTCCTTTTCCTTTTCCTTTTCCTTTTCCATTTCTTTTCTCTTTTCCTTTCCCCTTCCCTTTCCTTTTCCCTTTCCCTTCTTAATATTTTCCTTTTTCTTCTCCTTTTTAAAGTCTTTGAAACTTTAAAACAAGCTGAAGGAAGCCCACTTTATAGCCTGACGCCATGCATAGTTCTTTCAAGCTGACATCTCATACATGTTATAAGTTGAAGAAAGCAGATACTGCTAATGAAAATAAATAAATAAGTTTTGCTCTTCCCATCAGAACTAGAACTGTTAATTTTGACTATTTTTTTCTTCACTGAATAATTTTATAGTTAATTACATTACCATTAATTAAAATTAATTAATTATAAACCAGCCTTTGTTTTTAATTCTTCCTAATGAGACTGTTCCACAGATTTAATTTTCTAAAAACTAATGTTTGACTAGAAGGAAACCAACATTGCAACATTGAACTGAACTGGGCAGCTATTTTTATTTTTTCTTTTAAAGTACAGATGGAGACAGTGGTGAGAGCAGTTATCAGAAAGTGGTGAACTGACAAGATCCACCTCCTAGGAAGATGGTGATATTGAGAAAGCAGTGTGTCTTTTCTCTATTACATGGTCCACTTTAAAGAAAAACATGTGGGCCTATGTGAAGCATAAGAAGGTAACAGAAGGTTGATGAGGAGAATTGTAACCATGATCAAGTGACTTTCAGCAGCTTGCAGCTGGAGTATTGAAAGACGCATGTATCATACTAATTGTTTTTTAACCTTGTGCATGGGACAAGTGAAATATCTGTGATATGATAGACTCAGAGGCACCCTATCAAATATACCTGAGATTCCTGCCCTGCTATGGGAAAGATCAAAGCATAGTGGTAAGCTATGCCTGTGCGAATCCCTGATATTAAGGTAGAAACCAGCAGGTTTGGTGATTGTCTAGCATGTACCGAGCTCCACAGTGCCTGCGTCCCTGCCTGTGTGCCTGAGGTGCTGCTTCAGGGATCCTCTGGCTGTTGAGGTAACAAAAATAAATTTACTCTTTGCATTTCATCTGTGGTTTGGTGGTTGTTCCTTCATGCTGCCTGTGCTGGCTCACACAGAGGGTATAACATTTTTGCTATCACGGTTGAAGTTCTCTCTTGGTTAACAGACCCAACCTCTTGGCAAGGGGTATCTTGGGCCGCAGGCCTTTGGTCCAAGGGTCACAAGAATGCTTTACCAGATCAGGAGGGGTTGCTTGTGGAAGAATGCCTGCATCTGATATGGGTGGTACAGAAGTATTCAGCACTGTGAAGTATGGGGATACTCAGGAAATCCAGGGAAGCTTATCTATGTAAGGGTAGAGGCTAATAGGTATAGAAAACTGCAGGTTAGATGATGGAAAAGTTTTCAGTATTGCAGTGCTGAACACTGGCACCTGAATTCTTCCTAATTTTTTTTTTTTTAAACGTACTTGCTAATCTGTTTTTTAGTTCTCTAGCAATGCAATTTTTACCTGACTGTTTGTTCTTTTTCTGTTTATAAGAAATATTATCTTGGGCATGGATTCACACTATTCATTTGTGGTCAATTTCTTTCTCTCTCAAATGATTCTTGAAATATCATCCAGTGTATGAACTCTGGAGATAAGTGGGTTTTCAAATATGCAAAGTAAGATCATAGAATCATAGAATGGTTTGGGTTGGAAGGGACATCAGAGATCATCTAGCTCCAACCCCACTGTCATGGCAGGGACACCTCCCACTAGACCAGGTTGCTCAAGGCCCCATCCAACTTGGCCTTGAACACCTCCAGAGATGGAGCCTCCATAACTCCCCTGGACAACCTGTTCCAGTGTCTTACCATCATAGTGAAGAATTTTCTTCTAATTTCTAATCTAAATCTACCCTCTTCCAGTTTGAATCTATTACCTCTTGTCTTATCACCAAAGTCCTTTGACAAAAGTCCCTCTCCCTCCTTCTTGTAGGCCCCCTTCAGATACTGCTAAGCTTCAATAAGGTCTCCCCTGAGCCTTCTCTTCTCCAGGCTAAACAGGAGTATGTTTTTTTCTCTAGTACTGAGGTTACAAGCTCTTGTCATTGGAAAAGGTCCTGGAATGTGTTCTGCTTTTCATCATACCCTGCCCTTGGTGTTTAAACGATGACACACACCTATGAGTCCTGGTGGACCATGCCATCGTGGGCAGTTTTTTGTTTCATAGTTTTAAAAAAGACTTTGAGAAACAACAGAGGAACATTAAAAGTTTTCTAGCCTTTTAAAAAAGGAACTTTTTAAACCCACCTTCAAAAAAACTCTCACTCTAGGAGATTTTATACTTATTTTGTATCTTTGTAAGTAATCAGTTTCAGCTTGACACCTGAAAAATAACATGCTATCTATAAAGAATCCGACACCTGAACTCCTACTTGGTAAAATGTGTACAATGTATGGGCTCTGGAAATTGTAGGACTACAAAAATTATAATTTTTAGATAAAAAGCCTTTCTGCCTACCCTTTTCTTCATGCCTTCCTCTGTAAGTTAATGCTATATAATTTTTAAAATGTTAACTATTCTGCTAAGGAGTATCGGAGTGGGTATCTTGCGAAAAGTGAAATTAGACTGGGTTATACAGTGGCAGTAGGTGGATTTTCCACATGAACCTTCCTGGGATTCCTTCTCTGCATAGCCATTTTATGTTTTTTCTACATAGTCTGTTGCTGGCTGCAATTTATGGTTTCATTATAAATTGTGCCTTTATCTCAGTATGCTAGACTTCTTTTCTTTAAATTTGCAGTTATTCCAGTTCTGAAGTGAGATCTATTTTGTAATTTGATTTTTCTGGGATTAGAAAATTGGTGTCACTTGAATACGATTTTATCTTATACCTATGATGTGGTAGCTTACATTTATATATTTTGAGTTTTAACTGAAGGAATTCAGGAATAGGGGATAGAAGTAGTTTTTTAAAGATTATGTTCCCTATTCTAAGACTAAGTCCTAGATAAGTCAAAAAAGTTGAAAGATTTGGAAAAAGTATAAGTCCACCAAAGTAGTTTTGGCTATCAGCTTTTTATCTAAAATTACCAAATATTTCAGAGAAGGCTGATTATGTTGCAGGCTAAAAGTTGGCAAACTCTCAGCAAGTAAGTGTGTGTGTGTGTGTGTGTGTGTGTGTGTGTACACATGCACACACATGTGCATGTGCATATGCATAGGTTATGCATTTGTCCTCCTGGAGCTTTAACTTTTCCTAGAGAAAAAATTTCCTTCCTAGGACTGTTGCTATATTTCTAGCAAAGATCATTATTTGGTACTTAACCACCAAATGGAAGTCCATTGGATGGTATTAACAGCAGTCTTTAAAACATGTCATTTATTATTACTGACCTAGTCCAATGTTAAATATAAGACACATCTTATATTAAAAGTACCTTTCATGTGCATCACCTATTTTCACATTCCTCTCTGAAAAAGCAAAAAAAAGTATTTATAGATACAAGATAATTTTGATAAAAGATAATTTTTAAAAATTATTTATTCCATGAATATATTTTCCTTACACTTTGTATACCAATACTGGCCTCTTAGAGCTTAGAAAATATACATAGAGAGAACATTGAGGCTGTACTTTCAATTCTCCTAATTTATGCTGTATGAAAAAATCCCTGTGGGTTGAGATAAGGGAAATTTAGTAGAATGAAACAAAAGAAGAAGAAACAACAGTAATAGTAATGAAACAATACACAAAACAAGCTACACAGAATGACTTGCCACTACAGCAGATTGCCACCACTGCTGGAGCCCCGGCTTTGCCCACTCCAGCCCCCATCCTTACACAGAGGTTGTGATGTCAATATGGCATCCAGTAACCCAGTGGCTGCACCTTTGGATGTGGCTCCTTCCCAGCTCCTAGTGAAAATTAACCCTATCCTATCTGAACCCAGGACAGAACAGCATACCAACCTACCTTTCTAGGCTAATCGCCTCTTGTATTATCCCTGTGACCTTTAATATGTAAACACACATTGTTAGAATGCCCTTGATAATTTAAAAGAAATGTTTTTCAGTGAGCTAAGATGTTCACTTTTTTTTCTGTCAGCTGTGGAAGTGTTAAGCTCTAAGAACCGTATTGTCTTCAACATTATACTTTCATACGTACTGTAAGGTACTTAACATTTGGGCATGAAAGCTGCTAAATCTATTACAAAAGCAGGACATAATTTCTCTGCGATACTAGAGAACCTGGTAGTTCTACAGCTCACATGAAGGCCAGCAGTGCTTGCAAAACATTTCAGACAATGAACTTCCTAAGGTTTCCTTAAAATTTCTGTCTCCTGGAGATTTCCTTGAAAATCACTACTTCATGTCAATGCACACAAATGTTCCCAATATATCATGAGCTGTCTGTGACAATATCACTTCCCCAGGTCTGATATAGGGAATTTATTTTGTTTTAAAGAGAATAGCTAAGCCATTCCAATCTTATAGAGAAAAGGAAATACACAGACAGTGAAACTTTGCTACTTCAGTTTTTCTTTGTAGGAAAACTCAGTAAGCACCTGTCCATGCTACTGTGACAGCTTCAAAAAGGAAAAACTGCTCTAACTGTTTCTTCTTGGACTTTTTTCCATATTTAAGATAGACTGAATATTCTACCACTTTCCTCTCCCAGGTCCAAATTATGACCACTGTTTTATTTGTAATTCACATAAAGACAGAAGAAATGGATGCCACTTTATAGACGGTTTCTGGTGTGTCATGGGCAACCTGTCATCCAGGAGAAAAGTAGTTAAACAAATGGCTTGGACTCAGTTAAACTCTTTGATTTCCTGAACTTTCAATATTGTGTCCTGAAAGCAGTAATTTCTACATTATACTGCTTGGGATTTTCATGCACTGGATGAAAATAAAAACTATAAAGACCATATATTAGCATTAAGATTTTTAATTATTGTTTTTTAAAGTTCTTATCTTCAGGATGCTGGGAATGTTGAGCTTCACATTGTGAAAGGAACATGTGGTGAAATTGAATGCACTTCAGGTAGAAGCAGGAATCCCATTAAAGGTCATGTGTCCAGATGTGAAAAATGTCATCTTCATCAGTACTGGGAATGGAAATTCTGTAACAAAATCTTCTACAAATAAGCTAAGGACAGACATCTTACTCAGACTAACTAATTTTCCTTTTTGATTATTGTCTCATTAAGTAAACTTTCTAAAAAGATAATAGCTCATGCCTCTATTAAAAGAAGTCTGATGTCTAAAAATGGTCATTTATTTGGGGAACTTCCAGTTGTACCAATACTTACTGAGTTCTTTCAATGAATATCCCCATGAATTGGATGATTGCTATGTTTGTGGATAGATAGAGAGAAGAAAGATGAGGTATGTGGGGGACCATCCAGCATAAGCACTACATCATCCCTCTGGGTGCTGTGTTCAAGAAATGCTGTGACATTCCTATGCTATTTTGATATCTTTTTCTACCAATGTGCCTCCTGTCAAAGGGAATTGCCTTTTTAACACTCTGTGCATGATTTGGAATAACATTTATGTTGAGGCCGCAGCAAGATCTTTAACATTCTGTGCAGAAAATTTAGTAACACATTGCATATGGGATCATGATGCAAGTCATAAGAATTTAGAAATGTCTTGTTCTTTGAGTCATGTAAAAGATGTCAAAGATTCATATGTAAACAAGATGATGTATGCATTTCCCATAAGATATGGCCATGGTAATTCAATTTACTATATGTTGTTTTTAAAGTTATGAATTAGTTTTAGATAATTCCACAAAAAAAAAAAAATAAACATATATATACACACTTGAGAGATTCAGCCTAATTTGTTTTATCTGCATATAAATCACAATTCAAAAAGTGTTCATCCAGTTTCACCTAGTTGTGTGAAAAATAATTTGTGAAATATCATTCTGAAAAAGGAATAGTAAAATTAACTTTCTACAAAATCAATTCGAACCTTTCTGATCATCACAACAAATAAAGGCAGCCACAAACAAACCTCAGAGAAATATTTACAGCATAGAAGGGAACACAGTTTCTACGTGCTTTGATTTCTTCTATAAAGTATTTTTGGACCATGAAAGTATTTCATTCTCAATAGTTAATGAAAACTTGTACTCAATAAAGTATTAAAAATAATTTATCAAAAATATCACTAAGAATTTGGAAAGTTATATAAAAATAGTGGGTTTGACCTCTTAAAAATTTCCACCTCCCACATTATTTTTAGAAGTGTTCTTAATAAAGCATTTTGGTTTAATTTGTTTCATAAATATCAGTCAGCCCCTAATTGAATAATTGTTCCCCTTTTAGTTATCTGTGTTTGTATCTTAAGGTTACTTCAGGTATTTGAAAACAAATACTCATATTTTATATGCATATACCATGTTTTCTGCCAGGAACATCTGCCAGAAAATATTTTCTGTAATCTTTATGTGGTTTTGATCATTTAGACTGAGTTTCTGGAAGGTAATCTTATTTACTATGTGTAAGTTTAAGCATACCTGAAGCAAAAAAATGGGGACTCTAAGATCTTGATTCATTCTACTGAAACTGAGTCACTACAGGGATAGAGAAACGTAAATTTTTCTCCAGTGGAGGAAGATGAAAAGGATGATTTGTTTTTTATGCCAATCACCTTGTAGAAATACCTTACTAATGAACGACTCAGTTGGATCT
The DNA here is from genome assembly GCA_013401335.1 of Brachypteracias leptosomus. NCBI lineage: Eukaryota > Metazoa > Chordata > Aves > Coraciiformes > Brachypteraciidae > Brachypteracias > Brachypteracias leptosomus. Next base: position 18,658 of record VYZX01033546.1, read on the forward strand.
CAAGCCTAAGTGTGCTGTTTAGGCAAAAACTTGAACAAAATCACAAAGCAGTTGCACTGCTTATAATGTATGAAAGCCTGCTCCCCCTTGTACCAACCTTGCAAAATATATACTGTCAGCTGGTGAAAATCTATCCCTTAATAGTTTCTATGGAAATCAAGATCCTTAGATTTCAGCTGATATATTTGTATTCTCAGAAATTTAAGAAATCAGAAACAGCCTGTGATTTGTTTTTCACATTTTCCTAGGATTCCCCTTTTTGTTGCTGTTGTGGTTGTTATCAGTCATTGGCTAAAGTACATGTGAAATATTAATAATACTCTTTAATCCTACTATGTTCTGTGTATAAATAAGGCTTTCAAGAATTTGCTGGCAGTCACTGAAGAGACTAATCCTCCACAGACCAGTAAAAGCCTCTTGGTTAGTATTTTCCTCTCCTGGGTTTGAGAAAACAGAGCTCTGATCTCTACCTTAAGAATAATAAGAATTTGAAGCTTTAGCAAATCTTCTACAGTACATATAAATGCCTTAATTACCAAGATACTTTGTTGTGAGTCTCCACTCTGATATATTTTCCTCTTTGTGTAGACTTTCATTGGATCTTCAATAATCTGAATCTCACCCTTTCATGTACAAAGTTATTGTTGTATTCAATGAGGTAGTCTTCCTCCTTTGTTAAAGTGATAATTGTTGATGAAACAATAGATTAGCTGCAGCAGAAGAGACTATTAAATATTCATTCAGTCCTCCAGCAGTTAATATAGTCAGTTGGGAAGTGAAAGACAAATGTTGAAGTCTTGCTGAGGTCATGAAATCTGAGGTGAGGAATGTAATCTGTGATCTGCCAAAATGGCTGGGAAGAGATCCAGGACAGGTTATTGCATGTATTATCAGTTTACTGCAACAGTGATAATGAATCATTTTCCATTGCGCAATGTCTCATGATGGCATGGCAGTTGTTGGAGTTGAGGAACAAATGGCACAGTCCATTGTAGTAACCCAATATACTTTTGGGAAACAAGGCTTGGCATATCAAGTAGCAAATTTGAGATTATTGTGATGAAAGTGTTCAGAAGATTGACAAATCAGGTCAATCTTAAAGTTAGCTTTATAAATTAATTCATCAATAACTCTTCTGATAATGAATGGTCCTTACACATTATTTACTGTGTACATCACTATGGACACAAAAAATTATCCTTAAAACTTGCATTTCAAATTACTTTGAGTAATATAATAACATGAATCATGTTGGAAGCTTGAATTATATTTTTTTTCACTAGAGTCCTGTAAAAGTAAAGCAAATTAGGTAAAATTGCATATACCACAGAGAAACAGTATTATCTATTGTCTAGGAGAAATCAACCACACTTGAGGAAAATTGATCAAGAACTCCATGAAAAAGATTACCATTTCAGAGTAATAAGTACTGAAGTTTGTAAGACATTGTTTTCTTTCAATTTCTTCTTAAGTTATGTTTCCTGACAGATCATGAGCATTAATGTAAATGTTTAATAATTCACATATATTTTGTATGGCAATCAAAGAGTAATGCTATAAATATTTGATTCTTCTTTCAATTACAAAAGCATAAATGGAAAATAACTCTATTAGAATATGTAGCTATGTTCCATTAAAACTATCTTCAGGTCAAAATTATGTAATATTATTTTGAAGAACTTATTTTTATAATTCGTATTTTGCATTAAATAAAAGCATGCTTACCATGTCTGACATTAAAGCATCAGAACAGAAAAATCAGGTCAGTGAGTGATAAAGCAGTGGACAGAAGAATGCTAGAATGCTCTTCCAGCAAAGGGAAAGAAACTACTAGTATCCTCCAGGAGTGGCTGGGTAGGTGGTCCAGACAATGAAAAAACTGTGTGCAGTTTTCTAGGAAAGTAGTTGTGAACACAAAGAACTAGTCTGTTTCTGTAATGATGAGAGAGGCCTATGAAAAAGTGGAACAAAACAAACTATTGATGCAAAATGTGGAACTGTCTGCAAGAGGAATTCAGAAAAAACAGTAATATGAAAGATGTAGAAAAGAGATTGTGTGGTTTCCTTGGAAGGCATACAAGAAAGTTTAAATTTATATTATTGAGATAATAAACTAGATAGAATGAATACAGAGCAGTCCGGCTATAACAGATTGTGGGACAAAATTGTTTTGGAAGGAGATTTTAAAAATGACTAAGAAAAGGTTATCCTGAGAGTCTTCTCTTTTGGATTTGAATTTGAATGACATCAAAGAAATAAATATTTTAAGGAACTGTCTTAACGTTCTTTTTTTCCAGCTGAAGTCTGAAAATTAATGGAATTTTGATATTCATATATATAGTAGCTTATGTATTTGTTCATAAAGTTTTAATGTGCTACTGATTACAAATAACAGAGTTGAAAGGAATCTCAAAAAGCATCTACAATATTATTCTGTCTGAAATCAGGCACAAGTGTATGTAACCCATACTTGGAAGG
>VYZX01033551.1:13231-15731 GCA_013401335.1 Brachypteracias leptosomus
CAGTATTTTCTGCATCAGTAAGACACACAGACTTTTTGTTACTTCTCACCCTAGGAATGAAAAACAATAAAAATTACTGTCTAGCCAATGACCAGGAGGCAAGCATATTGACACTCATAATGTATGTCTGAAATACAGCATGTCCTAAGGAACTATCAAACAAATAAATACACGCGTACATTTACAAGCAATTGGGTTAGGAAAGCGCACTTGTTTCTCAAAGTAAAACTTACGCTTGTAATTGTTAAGTCTTTAAAGCTCTTAGAACAAGATTTAATCACACTATGACTATATATACTAGGAAGTCTCAAGTGCATTGTCTAAGATGAGGACTTTTAAGAAGCACTCAAAAAACAGAAAAAAGAGAGCTGCAACATGATAAAACAGCATTATCAATATTTTGTTATCACAAACTCATAAGATAATTGCATCAACTTATAAAATTCAAAAATATCTGTAACCAGACCGTAGTATCTAGATTTTCCATAATGTTTATTTGCCATTAGTTGAGGAGTGAATGGAATACTGGCATTACTTCTCTAGGCTTTTCAGACAGTTCTTTGAAAAATCTCTTAAGGGAGAATGCACAATAAAATATGTTTCTTCTACTGATTCATATTCTATGTTTCCATACTAATTCTATACTTATCTATAACTAAGTGGAAGAAATCCTAACCATACATTGAATGGAAGAAGTAATATTACTGCAGAAATGCTACAGAATTTCCATACTTTCACTTTAAAAGCCATTTGTCCAACGCACAAATTACTAAACTGTAAATAATCCTGACTACACAATTCTGCTCTACCATTGTGTCATCTCAAAAAGACAATCCAACAGCAATGGTAACAACACCCTCTCAGACAAGCCTGTGGGCATTAATATTTAAATATTACCTATCCCCTGTGATTGGAATTCAGCCTCTATTCACAAACAAAAACTAAATCAATGTTCTTAGAGTTCAAACTAGATCCCTAAACAGTTTGCCACTCTCCATGCACAGATAAGATAAACTTTCTTTGACCCAAGAGATGAAGTTGCCATGACGATCAGAGAGTCCACTTTCTATATTGATATTTTGCTGATGTAACAACAAATAGAACCAGATCCTAGGGCTGATAATGGTGATTAATTAATACTAATATTGATCCCTACAAGCAAGAGACAAGGCTATTAACTTGAAGCCTGAAAAGTCAATTGTTACCTGTGGCAGAGATACTAGCAGCTGATTTTGAAACATAATAAACAAATGTGCTATCTTTATGCTAATATTTTTAAAGGGGTACAACACTTCCTCAAGCACAGTAATTTTACAATTCAAACCTTTTATTTTATCTTTTCATCTGCATCCAAAGAAGAGAAATTAACTTCAAGATTTCCAACAGAAGCTATGTAAAATGCTACAAACTGAATACCTGTAACATGAACTACTAAAAGCGCTCCTGAAAAAAGCAGTGCAAAGAAAGCTTAAGCAAAGGTTTTTTAATACATAATATACAGGTCATAGAATTTTGAAGAAAAATTGTAAACGTACATTTCCCTAGTAGGAAAGCCTATTTGGTCCCTCATTTGAATAGAGAAAAATAATAAAAACCCACAGGTGAAAGCCTCACTGTGAAGATAACATCCTTGAAGGCACATCCATGCAAATCGAAGAGCAAAACTGGCTTCACCTACCAGTTAATTTACAGGCTATATTTAAATTAACTACTATTATATCTTTGTGCCCACAAACTAAATTTGAGATATACATACTGTTAAAATACCTCACCAAGAATCTCTGAGATTCTTTTTTTGTCCTCTTTAGGAACACATTTAAAAGGTCACAAAAATGGTGCTGCTTATAACACGAAAGAAAAAAGTTCCCTTCCTTTTTAAAAATAAAAATCTTGTCCATCTTATAATTCACTCTGGTTATCTTACCAAGTAAAGTAGAACAATTTTCTTCTGACTTAAGAAATGGTTCTTTTGATCAAAGAACGGCTTTTACTAGTACGCTGTATGACTTTACAGCAAGTTTTCTTGTAAGTAAGATACCTCTGTAGTACTCATGAAGTATATTTTATGTTTAATGGAAATAATTAGTACCGCTGATGGATAGCTTGGTTTCCTCCTCATTGCATTAAACAGAGCCCTATACAAAATCTTTACATTAGCTATTACACAGCTAACAAAAATAGGAATTAGTAGACACCAGGAAAAAAAAAATAAATCTAATTGCATTATTTTCCCTCTCAGCTGAATGTCTTAAAAAATATATGCATTTCTAGTAATACATTACTGCAAATATATATACTGTTTTAACATACAGTGGGAATATCCTGCAAGATAAAGATCAATTGTTTGCAACAAATTAATACTCAGTGTCAGAAAACTAAAAATCATCATTCTTGATTCATACTGAAGAGGTACAGGCAGCTGCTTACCTAGTGCTCTGCTTTGATTAAACTGAAAGCATTGTAAGTGCCTTTAATGTGCTACAGTGCAATTTAAAGGAAA
>VYZX01033551.1:20731-123767 GCA_013401335.1 Brachypteracias leptosomus
GGGTGACGGATCAATAGACGGGAGTCATAAAGGAGCCGGTGGCCGCCTTGAGATGCAAAGTCAAATGACAGAGAAACGGGGAGAGGGAAAGAGAGTGTGTCCGTGTGTGACGGAGGTAGAGGGGAAGAGAAACGGAGATCGGGGTGGGTGAGACCGAGAACGAGAATGAGGGGAGAAGCAGAAAGAACGGAGGGAGGGAGCAGGGGAAGGAGCGAGGGAGGGGCTTTCCGGGATGGGGGGGCGGAAAGAGGGGGGCGTTTGTCCGTCAGGCTTGACGGGCAGTGGCTGCTACCAGAGACAAGTCCGCATGCAAATCGCCTCCTGCCTGTGGGGCACGGGGTGCTGAGGCGGGAGGCTTCAATTGTCCCGGCTCTGCCCTGGCTTCTGGTGGCAGGAAGAGCTGCAACTTTCCTGAAAGAAGCATGGCAAAAGAACGGGCGAAGAAACTCCGTGACAGGCAGGCAGCCGGCACGAGTGCTCCCACCCCGCACCAGGAGGCCGCCGAGGTGTCCTGACAGAGCCGCTCCGCCGCGCTGCCTCGGCCTCAGCTCTGCCTGCGGGAAGAGCAAACGCTTCTTCCTGCGCTGGCCCCGAGGCCGGCAGAGCCCGCGGAGTCCAAGGCTGGGCGGCGAGGGCAGAGTTTTCCTCCTCCACACCAGAGCGCTGCCTCAGGGCGGGCAGAACGGGACCCTGGGCTCGCCTCGCAGGTGTCGCCGCGGGCAAGCGCGGAGGCGGGGGGCGCGAGGCGGCCGCAGGGCACGAGCCGGGGCAGGGCCCTCCTCCGCCCGCGCGCGAGCAGCGGCCGGCGGAACGGGAGTCGGTCCGGTGCCCAGCAGTGTCCGCTCATTCCGCCTCCGCCAGGCGCGAGAGTTCCTCGCTCGAGGCGCGCAGCCGCTGGCACCACCTGCGCTGGTAGCCCCTGGGTCACGGGGGTGGTGGCCCTGTGGTCGTCACTCTCTCTCATCTAAAAGTCACAGAAAAAGATCAATGACGCGAGCATACAGTGGTGACCACGAGTAGCCAGAAGATAACCCGACAAACTCTCTGGGCTTTAATTAATTTTGCCCTTCTAAATAGTAATACTAGAGAAATTTTGTTTCTCGCGCAGTAGAAGCCAACGTCTGACGCCTTTGTTATTGATACCGATTGTTTTCACAAAGCTAAGCCATTACCAATGCTCGTGTTTACAGCCAGTGCCGTTAGGACAAAATTTCTCTTGAACGTTCTACTTTAATCACTTGAATCCTCTCTTTTAAATAGGTAGTTGTAAGTGACCCGTTATGGACAGACCGTGCTTTCCGTCCCTCATTGCATTGCAAAGCGTTGCACACCAGATTCTCAGTGTTGTCAAATACTAACTTTGCAAAAATCTTGAAAAAAAAACCCAGCCACACAAAGAAAAAAGAATCAGCCTGATTTCACTGATGCCAAGTAAGGGCATTTAATACTGAAACGTCTTTATTACCGTGCTTCCAGAAATTTCAGACCTGACACATGAATGTACCACAACGTTAAGTGTTCTTACAGCTTCACTAGCAGGAATTAAATGATTTATGTTCATGTAAACTGTTAAGCGTTTCTTTAACTCTTACCTCAGTGGTCCAAATACTCTCAGCAGAAAGAGATTTCATCTTGATCTCGCAAAACTTTCAGTGATTAATTGGCCAGCATTGCAAAAGTTTTCATATAAGCAGCAGATAATACAGCAATGCACTAAAATTTTCCATCGTATTGTGTTGGAAAACAATGTTTGTAAATGATAAGTGAATTTGCAAAACCACTTTTTTTTTTTAAAGAAGATAATGTGATGGAAACTGTGAACTGTATTAAATATTTTGTTGTTCAGATACATAAGAGAATCTGAGTAAATAATAAATGTTTTCCATTTAGCTGAAGTGATTGTGATGTGACAAATTTATATTCCAGTTTCCTTGAGGTGTAGGCTTATGGTTAAAAACCAATGTACTAGTGGTAGTGTTTTGAAGAAGGTGTTCTATGGCAAAAGACAAGCATGGTAAGAGTCCACCAAATGAAATGCTCTGCTATGGCCTTGTTGCAGAACTAGGCTCAAAGAGGGGCTTGAGTGGATACCCATCTTTCAAATTAAAGTTAATATTGGATCTTTACCCATTGTCACCATTTTCTTAAATCTGTTTGGTTCCCTAATTGGGATTAACAATGTCTTTTCCTTCATACAGATTGACAGTTCTTTTCTATTTCTATTGTATTGCCTACCTCCTACACAGTGTTTTCAGTCTAAAGAGATAATTTGTCAGATACCACCTTTAAACCTACTGCTGTTTAGATGTGAAAGAATGGAGTTGAGCATCCTATTTCCGACATTTGGACAATATACAAAGTGCAACTTAAAAATTAATGTGCTTTATGTGGTATACAACAGTTATTTATAAGTGATAAACAGCAATGCAAACGTATCACAAGAGTTTATTCTTACTTACTGTTTAGGGTAAATTACATGAGAGCATCATTGTTGTACTTACTCCTGCTTTTGTAAATATTTAAGCAGCAATTTCAGTTAAGTTAACATATTTCATCTGTTCTGAGGCATTAAGGCTATATTCTACTTGGTCAGCTCAAAAGAGGACATACTAAAATGTATTATTTCTTGGACTGTTCAGAGAGATATGTTTGATCACTTCAAGGATTATTACACTTAGTCATTTCAGTGTATTTTGGATTTGTTTGCCTAAAGGTTAAAAAGTTGTTTGTGGAATTCCAAAAAGATATATATGCCTGCTGCTTTAAAATGTAATTAATGGTCTAAATTAATGAATGATTTTCTCTAATTCATGGAGAAGCTTTCATTTGGTACATTTTAGTACTGTGTGAAAATTACCCATAATCTTTAGCAGAGCAAGTAGCACATAGCGTATTCTATGTCAAAAAAGCTCTATCAGGCCGTGCCTAGTAGCTGAGGCTGGGCCAGGGCTCCACTCGAGCACTGCACTGTGGTGGTGTTAAGCCAATCTCCGGTGCTGTTCACCCGGAGCTGTTTCCAATAAGCAGTATGGGCAAGGCCACTCTCTTTTGACATGGCAGGCGCTTGTGTTGTACAGACACAAGCTGAGTAGTGTAGCTTTCCCTCAGGGCTGGAGGATAGACCCAGCATTTTCTGTTAACCTGCAAAGAGAGTCATTCAAAGTAGATTTTTTAAGACTTACAAATTACCTCTTGCACACTCAATTGCATCATGTTTTGAACTGCTCTAGCTATAATGATGTCCACACCAACATTGCAATGTCTGTGCCACTCACTGTCTCTTCAGGTTCACCTGTTGGATATTGCCTGTACAACCAGACAGTGCTCACAATGTTTTGCCAGCATGACCAGGGGAATGGTAACCCCCACGAGAGGCAACTGCAGCATCTGAGCATGGCGACAGGGGAATGAATCTCTCCAGTGTTTGTACTGAGGGAATGGTGGCCATCTGTCTAAAGGCTGAGGGTACAGACAGATAATAAGAAATTATGGAGTAAGAATAATTTTAAAATGTAGTGCTCTTCAACCAAAATAGTAATTGGATGTAAGAAGTGGTAGTATAGGCCCATGTCAGAAGACATATGCTCTCATTTAATTACAATACTCAAGAAGAAGAAAGTAACCTCTACAGAGGTTCACTTCTTAATCATCTTGAGCTTCCTCACTTCCAGTTGTCTTGGAAGCGTACCTTACTAAGATCTGCAAAGATTTATGTAAACTCTCTAACTGAATGGTTATCACAGTTCAAAACTTAAATTCTTGAAATGCTTGTATTCTGGCAAAGAAACTAGGGAAATTGCAGCTTAGATTTCCATGATTTTCAAGTGTTAGCAACTATCTTACATATAAATAACATGCATACTTCTGAAAACAGAGTGTTCTTCAGAGAACACTCATTGATTTTTAAAACAACTTTCCTATTCTGTCATTGAGAAGAGGAAATACTAAAATATTGAAATATTCTCTTGGCAGCAGAATTAATCTCTTGACTAGCAAGTATGGATTTCCTATCTTTTCTTGTGAAAAGGAGTGTACTAAGCAAGATCATTTCAGAATTCTCACATAAATCTGGATATGGGCTATTGTATACAAGGATAATGATATATAATGAAGATATCCCAAAGTTTAGGCAGCAATTGAGTTTGGAAGAAAATATTTCTGGGATATGCACATAATCAAGTTCTGACCATTTAAAACACCCAATAGGAGTATGTAATGTTAAAAATGTGTAGGTTCTGTTGGGCTCTTCAGTGTCAATTTCCTTTGTAATGACTTGGATTCTTTCATGATCTTAATCATAGAGTTTGACTCTGTAACTCTGAATGAAAAAGAAGAAAGGGGTGGTATTTTCCCAAGTGTTATCCACTTGCAGAGTTAGGAAGAATATATGGCACAGCTTTTTGTAACTTTATTCCTCTCCTTTCTTTGTTCAATAGTGAAGCAGTTAACTAGACTGACCATGAAATTATTAAGGCTTAGAGTTAATACCCCTATATCGTGAATGTGGGACAATTCACACTTTTCCCAGCTGTTTGAAAGATCTACAGTTCATTCTAATTTCAGAATTTGGAGACTTTCAGTGTGGCGATGCCAGACATACTTAGATTCTAAGACATAAGAAAACAGACTTAAGAATATCTCAGAGCAGCTGAAAGATAATCAGTGTGAGCCTTGAATTTAGAAGTAAAGCTTCCTCTGACTTGAAATAAGAAGAAAAAGTTCTACCACTATGTTTCTAGATAATACAAAGGAAAAATGCTGCAAGGCAGATTGCTGACATGCATCGGAACCTACAGAAGATCTGAGGATATACAAAGAGAATGGGTGAGACCATTAGATATGCATTGCCCTTTCAACTAGTCCTGTAAACAAGTTAGAAGTGAATTACTATTACATTTTTTGTGAATGCTTTGCTCCCTAGGAGTGGTCACAATCCTACAGTGAAGTTCCTGGCTGCAGGATTTCAATGGATGCAGCAGTGTAGGAAGCCAGACATACAGAGTGCTGGAATCAATGCTGAGTCAGACTGCATGTTGATAGCTCAGACCTTTGTATGCATTCTGGGAGATCTGCCAGTGTTCAGAGGCCAAAACCTATGTCCACTCCATATGGAGAAAGAAGAATGGCATAGAAATAAATGGTGACCTCAGAAACTTTCTGGATTCCTAAGCAGACTTTTCCTAAAAAGGGTACTCTCTGGATTTGAGTTCATTTTCGGTTGGTGCAAAGCTTAGTATTTTCTTGGTGTTAGTTTCCTGTCTCTTTTCACATATTTATTTACAGCAGAAATCACTGCTCTCTTTCAATAGTTCAGTTATGCAAGATACTTTTCATCTCACATTAAAATTTATATCTTATTTGTTATCCAGAAATAGTGGCAAAGATTATTCTTCATTTCCTGACTGGATGCTCTCTTGATATTGCTCAGGTAATCTTATGGATGAGCAAACAGTCTACCAAACTGCTTAGACTTTTTGGGCAACTTTAAATCAGAATCACAGAATAGCCATCATAATTCTCTTCATAATAATGTAAAATGCTCATTTTTCACTGCACAGGATTCCAGTAATACCCTGGAAAAATTTGCATTTGCTTTTGAAAAATTATACATACAAAACAGCTCCTAATTTTGGCATCCATGTTCTCCTTTATAGAAAAAACATATCTCAAGATCAGCAAAATTCTACTGCAAAAATGACTTGCACAAGCTAACATATAGTGTGCCATGCCTTCAGCTGGAAAAGCAAATTCAGGAGCTGTGCCATAGTTGGAGAAAGCTTTTTTTGGTTAAAGAAAGCTAAAAACATGGATACATGTTCGGAACAAGATACTGTATCACACATATGGCAGCATCTGGAGTGCGGGGTGTAAGGAACGGTGTTCTATGAGGAAATGTTTCTGGATGCCTCGGTTGTCTGAAATGCAGCCCATTCACCCCTGCTGCTTACAGATGGCCACTGAAAACTTGGGAATCGACTGAAATGTGCATATAGCCCCACACCACATTGCAAATTTCTGGCAGTAGCAAGACTGTGCAGCCCACAGCAGCGGTAACTTACCATTTTGGCATGTGCCTGGGCTTCAGAGGCCAGTTTTGTTACAAATCAGAGGACTTCTCTGCACTCTATGACCTTACCCTCCCCAGGAGCATACTATCCTTAGCACAGTCTTAACACTGCAGTCAGGGCTTCTGAGAGAGGCACCTTTCTCAGAGATGCAAAGAATAATGCAGCATGAATTTCCTTGCAATTTCTAAGCACAGGGAGGGATAAATTTAGAAGAAAATAGAAGAAAAAGGAAGAAAAATGCAAGGAATAGTAGAATAGCAGAAACAGAGGGGAAAGGGGAGAACAGATAGCTGTAGTGCTTTAAAAATCTTTATTTCTATCTGTATTTTTTAAATAAGCGAACAGCAGTATTTCATGTAGACACAGCATAACACTGAAAAGATAATGTTGTCAAATTACGGTTTATGACTTCAGAGTGCAACACTCGTAAAGTAGTGACTTGTATATAAAATGCAACTTTAGTTGCAGAGCTTGAACTAGAATAACATTTTCTCTACTTCTTGGTCTTCCATTCCAGAGTAATTATTATGTAGCATCCCATTTGGGACTGGTTATCAGTGTTTCCATCATTGCACATAGCCAAATTAGATATCGTGGGCATCTTGGTTTGCCCAGTTCCAGTGAAGGAGGTTGCATGCCCACTAACAGCTCATCAACATACATAGAAATATGATCAAGAATGTAAAAATATTAGAAACCCGGAAACGTGTATGATGATCCCCCTGTAGGTACAGTTGTACCTATAGTGCATCTACCAGATTATCATTATGGCTTTATAGTCACATTCATCAGCTTTGAAAAACAGTTTTTCTTCTGCTACATACCCATCTAATGAATGTTTTTACAAGTGCATAATGATAGCTGGTAGCATCTATAGTATAACCTCTACTTGTGGCCTGTCTGTTCTTCATATTATGTAAATGAGGCTACCCCCAACACAGAGCAGTAGCATGAGTTGCCCTCTGTATGTATCAGGATTGGTATTGTTTACCAATGTAAGGAATATATAAAACTATGCATCATTATCATAATCATAAATAGGGAATAAATAAAATCTATTATAAAAGCCTTGAAGTCTATGCAGCATAGCATCTCTTTTTTGAGATTTGAGGTTCCTCTCAGTAGCGTGGATATGTTTTGGTTTATTAAGGGTATGTTCATAATTACAGAATCACAGAACATTAGGGGTTGAAAGTGACCTCAAAAGATCACCTAGTCTAACCCCCCTGCTAGAGCAGGATCACCTAGATCAGGTCACACAGGAATGCGTCCAGGCGGGTTTTGAATGTCTCTAGAGAAGACGACTCCACAACCTCTCTGGGCAGCTTGTTCCAGTGCTCTGTCATCCTCACCGTGAAAAAGTTTTTCCTTATGTTTACCTGAAACCTCCTATGCTCCAGCTTGTACCCATTGCCCCTTGTCCTATCATTAAATGTCACTGAGAAAAGCCTGTCTCCATCTTCCCAACACTTGCCCTTTACATATTTATAGACATTAATGAGGTCACCCCTCAGTCTCCTTTTCTCCAGGCTAAAGAGACCCAGCTCTCTCAGCCTTTCCTCATAAGGCAGATGCTCCACGCCCTTAATCATCTTAGTGGCTCTGCACTGGACTCTCTCCAGTAGCTCCCTGTCTTTCTTGAACTAAGGCGTCCAGAATTGGACACAGTACTCCAGGTGGGGTCTCACCAGCACAGAGTAGAGGGGGAGGAGAACCTCCCTTGACCTATTGTCCACGCTCTTCTTAATGCAGCCCAGGATGCCATTGGCCCTCCTGGCCACAAGGGCACATTGTTGGTTCATGGTCATCCTCTTGTCCACCATGACTCCTAGATCTTTTTCCCCAGAGCTGCTCTCCAACANTCGTCCTTCTTGCCCTTTTTGAAGATAGGCATGACATTGGCCTTCCTCCAGTCCTCAAGCACCTCTCCAGTTCTCCAGGACCTCTCAAAGATTATGGAAAGTGGCCTAGCAATGACCTCTGCCATCTCCCTCAGCAACTCTTCAATTTATGCCATTATCCTATAAACTGAAGAATAAATGGAAAAGGCAGTTCAGAACCACTCAGTTATTTGTAACCCCATATTCTTTAGAGAAAATTGAAAAGATGTTTGATAGTCCATCTTACACCACAGTAAACCTAAATTATTCTCAAAGCTGCTTGGCTTAAATACATAATTGATTTTGCTGATATTTGCAGTTTACATATTGTTTATCTCATTCGTATTATGTCTACTCACAACAAAATTTAATTCAACTTCTCCTCTCCTTAAATTCATAAGTAACACCCAAAAATCCTCATAGCACTTTAAAAGGTAAAACTATGGTTACAATTTTCTGAAGTGTCTCGGAAACTTAGAATCCTTTTCAGACTTCCTTTTTTAATCCCTCTTGAAAATTGAATTTAAATCTTGAATCAAGCTGCTTCCAAAAATGTTGTTCTAGAGACAATCCTTTGACTGATACTGATAGTTAAGAATTATAATAACATAAAAGTGAGGAAATCAGAGTTCTTGATTCTTTCCCAATCTCACTGATTTTAAAAGGATTAAGGTGGAAACTTTCCAAATACAAAGCCTGGAGAATAACCACTCCCTAGCCATTTCCCATCAGGCAGTCAAGGGACAAAGTTGCCCTCAATTTCATAAGATCATTTTCATGAGTACAGTTGGGTCTAGAGCATTTTTGTAGTGTTCTCCAATCATCAAAACGAATTACTTTGCACACATTGATGTAAGGAACAGAGTACAGTTGACTGTCTGACCTTTTGTTTATGTCTGTTGGTCCAAAAGGCAAAATGCTGTCTGTGTTCCTATAAAATATTGAGTACTTAATAGTTATTATTAAAAATATGTTACATAATGTGCTGTTTTGGACTGTGGTAGAGTTAGTTTTCTTCATAGTAGCTGGTATGGGGCTATGTTTTGAATTTGGGCTGAAAACAGTCTTGAGAACACAGGGGTGTTTTCCTCACTGCAGAGCAGTGCTCACAGAGTCAAGGCCTTTTCTGCTTCTCACACCACCCCAGTAGGCTGGGGGTGCAGAAGCTGGGAGGAGACACAGCCAGGACAGCTGACCCCAGCTGACCAAAGGGATATTCCGTACTATATGATGTCATGCTCAGCTTATAAAGCTTGGGGAAAAAGAAGGAATGGGGGATGTCTGGAGCGATGTCATTTGTCTTCCCAAATAATCATTACATGTGATGGAGCTCTGCTTTACCTGCACACCGTTGGGGAGTAGCAAATGAATTCCTTGTTTTGCTTTGTGTGTGTGTGTAGCTTTTGCTTTACCTATTAAACTGTCTTTATCTTAACCCATGAGTTTTCTCATTTTTGCTCTTCCAATTCTTTTCCCCATCTCACTGGATGGAATGAGTGAGGGGCTGTGTGGTGCTTCGTTGCTGGCTGCGGTTAAACCACAACATATATTAAAATGTCTTTATTGTGAACAAGATCCACTTCGTATTCACTTACCTGAAAATCTAACTAGTGTTCTAGGTTCTCTCTGTAGCAGAGCAAACAGATATCTGGAAGTACACAAATGAACCTTCTCTTAAAATCGATAGCCAAATAATAGGTAGCTAAAGATGACCTATACCGATCCTGCAAAAATAGTATTTCATTGACCTTTGAAAGTGAGATACATTGACCCTGTTTTACTCATGAATGTTAGAATTCTGAAGTTGTTGTATGGGGATCAGACCAGAAGTCTCCGCAATGGAAAAGCCTGTGACAAAGAGCAGTAAGGAATGAGGAGAGCTGTATTTCAGTGAGAGCAAGCAGGGCGATGAGGTGAGGCCTCATGACACAACAGGGAAAAGTCACTCCTCTAGGGCAGTTTTGCCAGCCATGCAACATGCTACTTGGACAGTGTGTGACTGGCGACATTCATGAGTTGGTCTCAGCCCGGTGTTGCCTTTTTAGGGGACTGCTGACAAACCCAAAAGCAGGCCATGGCTCTATGTCTACTCTGGTCTATATCACTAATAATTAGAGGCTCTTTAAATCCCGAAGTGCAATATTTGACTAAATTTACAATAATTTAGTTTTATCTTTTCTGCAATAAATGTAATCTATCCCATTAACTGTATTTCTAGTACTGTCCCACTGATTAAACACAGTAGACCACATTACCCTCATTGAACTCTACTAAATTCAGTTACTTAAACTGTTAGCAAAACCATTTTACTTTCTTTGCTCTTTTAAATTTCTTGTGTATTAGATATTATTTCATGGGTACGTCAACTGGATACTTAAATTCTAGAGAATGTCTGAGCATGGTATTTCTACAAATTTGTCTGTTTTCTCCTGAATTCAGAACACTAACTTCTTAACTGCCACTGGTAAGCAAAAGGTTTATTGTTGATACACAGTCTTCTGAAGGATAACTTAATTTACAGCAAGTGTTCTTTTAAAAAATGCAGATGACTTTTTTGCTTCCATGTGTCACAAATTATTTCAATAGATGTTAGCCTAACTGGAGCAACAGTGAGAACACCAATGGTGGCTCCAGGGGCTTTATTTTCACATTATGATGCTGAGTTTATTTGTTTATACAGTAAATATCTTAGCTTGTTGCATTCAGGTTAGCTGCCTTTTATGTGGAAATAGTTCTATATTGAACACCAAACAATCTAATTTAAGAATCTTTTATTCCTACTTGTATTTTCCTGCTTTTTCAACATTGATCAACAAAATCCTAGAGAGATTTTTGAAATGTGATCCTTTCCCTGGAGGTTGTTGCCATGGCCACTCTCTGGCCATGAAATGGTAGATTTCATGACTCAAATAGCCACAGATGAGCATATTTATTCAATGAGCTTTTGCACTTATTTTAATTTCCCTTTCACTCACTCTGTAAGACTGGTGCAAATAAAAAAGGCTAAATTTTACATGTGAAAATGTTGCTCCTTAGTTGTTGATACCCTGAATTGTATGCTAGAATTATTAATGAAGAACTTTTGTATTCTTTTAATGTCACACGTCTCATTATTGTTTTCGTTACATCATTAACAGTACTACTTTCTTTCCTTCTCACCACTTTGCTTCCAAATAGTATCTATTCTTTAATTGATCATTTTAGTCCGTGTATCAAGTATGTGAGATTCCATATCGTTTCTGGACTGGGAATTTTAGGATGACAGAATAGAACATTTATCTCTCCCAAGCTAATGAAGAAATGAAACCATTTTTTCTATATTTTCTTGTCATTGTTCTCGTCATTATGCTCATGTATTGCTCCATGATGTATTCTGTACTCCTGATGTTTGCGCTGCTTGGGCACCTGGTTTATAGGCTGTCTTTCCTGTCTCTCAGGATGCATCTGCTTGTGATGATAAAACAAGATAATTGCTATTCTTGTCCTGTAAAGTGAAAAATATTGGTAAGTACAGGTAGACTACTGAAACAATTGATAACAAAATTTCCCAAGATGTACTATTTTTTTCTAATATCTTTCATTATTGCAAAGTACAAAATTTCTTCCAAATTAGAGACTGATCAACAACTTTGAGTAGATATGCATCTAAATAATACATGCAAACTCATTACATTTTCAACAATGCCTCAAAATAGGAGTGGATGCGGATTTTGTATGATTACCATACATAGGTCAACTGAAGAAAGTGTAATATCAGATTCTGAATTAATTTCCTAAGACATTCTCAGTTTATATCTATACAACTTATAGCACAAATTAATTTATTCCATGAAATCCATTTGTCACTAGGAGATGTTATGGCTTTGAGGCTACTTAAGTTTTTGAGCATTTTGAGTCATAGTGAATATCCCCACAAGCAAGTGTAAAAGTGAGATTAAATTTGGAGCAGGATACTTGCAGGATACAGCTTTCATTTTGTTCACTGCTTCACAATGTGGATATACCAACATCTAAATGGCTAATTTGTGTCTCTTAAAATACAAAACTTTTCAAAATATATAGTAGAAAACAAGTGGAGTATCTGTCAAATGTTTTAAAAATGAAAGTGCTACCCAGATATCTCCTTAGCTTAATCCTGTTGCAGGTAAGGTCAGATAATTTTTGATTACCTTGCCCAAAATGTGGGTTGTGAATTTTTTTCTGTACACATTTACTGCATAGAAGATTGCCAGCTTATATTTATAGGAATTTAGCATTTCTTTTGTTCTCAAATGACACCTAATGAGTGACTTTCTACATTTTTTAACTGTAATGCATTCTGCCAGATGAGATGTGGTCTTGCAGCATCCAATTCAACATGTACTTGAGGCATCCATTTAATTGGCATCCACCCCATCATTCTGCCTGGGGTTTGGTAAAAAGGCCTCTGGATGCAAGATAACGTCATCTGAGTGAAGAACCATCAGTTTCTGCCTTATGTAAACAAAGCTTTGATTCTTTGAAACATAGAAAAATATGTATGTTGATGGATATGCCTTATTTTGTTACGTATTAGTCACCTCATATATCGCTTTTGATTCCTATTTTCTTACTTATATGTTTCTCGCAGCTACCTTTCATATTCTCTTCAGTAAGTGTTAATATATCTCTCTTGTTCTCTCTGTTAAACTTTGTTAAACACCTTGCTCTAGAATGTTAACCTTAGTCCTTTGCAATGCAGTATGAAAAAAGAAAGACATTTCAGCAAATAAAAGTAAAGCAGCCTAAGGAATGACTTATGAATAATGCTGATGAAAACCAAGTGTATTGTACTATGACCAAGATATTAGTAGGGTATAACATTGGGAAAAATTGTTCACTAAAAGATAAAATATAAGAAGGAGTAGTGGCATAGACTTCTAGTTTAGGCTGCTAATCAAGAAAATACCTGTCATGGTGAGTTTTGCATAATGAAAGTTTCAAAAAATAGGGTGAAGCACATTCTTTTATAACTAGATTGGGGGGAGGGTGCAGAGTTTAATTTAGATTTCCTGCATTTGAACTAGATGTTATAATTGGACAGTCCTATTTCTAGGTCCTTTAATTCTAAGAAACCTTCATTCTATAGAAATAAACAGCTATAATATATTTTCATTAATTGTGTTATTTCATTTTAGATTTTATACATTTTGTTAAAATACCTACATATGGAAAAGAGTATCTTGAATTGAATAGAAGAAAACAAGTTGGAATAAAGTTCAACTAGTTCCAGTTTTTAAACTTCAGTGCAAGGCATTTATAACAAGCTTAGGGTACAGAGTTATGCATATGCAAAATGTACCTAGTAAAAAAAAAACCCCACAAAATACTTTTATGACACACAGCAAGTCCAGCTCCACTATCTCCCTTTTAGGACAGGAACAATATTAATCAGTTATTGCCTGTTCAGAGCAAATACCCCTGTTGTCGAAGAGCATTGTAGGTCTTGAAATCATCACAACTTCATACTATCTGTTTCAAAATATGCTAGCTCATACACAGCTCTAGACTTCAAGCATTTTATATGATCTGAATCTTAAACTGAGGTAATAAGCAACAGTCTACAAGGCAGAGCAGTTTCTGTTTCTCCAGCTGATCTCCTGCAGTGTCCTCTATTTTCAAACTACATAAGCAAGTCAGAGGCCAGTTCTCCTCTGTGAAACTAATTCCGTATCTCCCTTAAACTTCAGTGATGGCAGTAGAAGGAAAGTGTTGAATCAGTTCCTTGTGTTAAAACTGTACAAACTTCCAAACTGGTAATGAAATACAGATCTTTGTCCCAAATCAGTTGATGACATCAGTGTATTCCAGTAGCAATAATGTTAAACTGCTACCAGAGGTTCACAATATCACTGAAACAAAGCACAACTGCTTTATATTAAGACTTATTGATATTTAAATAGCTCATGCTAGAATAGTACTTCCAAAACCTTCCTTCATTCTGGCATGAAGCTAAACGGGTGAGAGCAATATATTTCACTTCATGCAGATGATGTATTGTTTTCTTGTTAGATTTACCTTAGTTGAGATGATTTCTAAATCTCCAGCTACAAAATGAGATTGATTAAATTCAACTACTTGGCCTTGTCAACTAATGTTCCCAGATGCCTCTTTACTGACTACCATTTTCTATGGGTTTTTAAGCAGTGGAGCTGGAATATTTATACCCTACCCCATGTTCTCTGCTCTCAATAATGACATCTTCTCCAAAGTAATTATTAAAGTTAAGAATTATTTAGAAGGATGGACTTTTATCCCTTTTGGGATGAGTTATCTTACTTAAAACACTGTATCTCGTCCAGATGTTAGCTTGTCACACACATCTCTAAGACAACTATTTAGGACCTGTACCAATCCCTCCTGAAATAAAGTTTAAATTAAAAATAGTTCAAGGTGAAAATAACATTGCCTAAATATGTTACAATTATTATTTGAGATGCAGTTTAGCAGTCACTAATCAAAAGATTTAAACAGTAGCTTTATGATACAGCATCATTTTGGGAGGTGAAATTAGAAACTTGTTTATTCCAACAATTTATCTAAACTGGCTTTAATTTCAGCAAAATCAATCCATAGTCCCATTCTTCTACACTAGACCAACTTAAACCTTAATGATTCAAAACCATTAAAAGTCCAAAGTGATACAATTTATTTATTTACACTAATGTTTAACTACATTTTCTTACTCTGAGATATATAAAGGTATGACAACAGTAAAGAAGTGTAGTAATAAATTCATGATCTTCAGTGAATTATAAAACCTTCAACTAGTCCTCTATGCAAAGTCCTATTGCATGTTAGTGAGGTGTATACACACACCTTGACTCAATATGATCACAGAAAGGTGAGCCAATTGTAGGAGCACCAAAATGAATGTCAAATTTAATTGATGACACCAAAAATAAATGAGACTATATTGACCATAAAGAAAATTGACTAGAGACCAGAATGAAGTTTCCATTCATGAGAGCCATAATGTTTTAGAAGGCCTTCCAGCAGAAATGAATACAGACAATCTAACAGGTTTAGGGGAAACAAGTGGTTTCAAAGAAGGATCATAGTAGAGAGTACCTGTGATAGGAGGGGATCCAGCATAATAATTTAAAAATTTGTTTCAGTTATATGCAACATGTATGTCATTGTATGTCTCAAACAAAAGATTATTAAAGCATTTGTGACAGACCAATTTACAGTATTTAATTCAATCGAAAAAATGAAGGGGAATAGTTTGATCTGATGCAAGATTGCTCCATTGTTTGGTACATGTGAGACATCATAAAATTCCAATATCCTGAGAGACACAAACTTACAAACATTACCTGAAGGGGTCATATAATATTGGGTTCATTCCTCTGCTTCACTGAAGTAAAGAGGGGAGATAAAGATTCTTTTATGCCTCCACCAGTTCAGCACCATCCTGGAGATAAGAACCCAAGCCAGCCTTCAGCACAAAGCTGGAGAAATCACAGGGGTACTGTAATGTCTGACAACTAGAACAAAACACTCAGTACCCTCTGTCAGCCAGAGCTGGAAAAGCATTCCATGCTGCACCCTTCCCGCTACTCATTGCCTCCAGGCATCACAAACTGTCTGCCTGTATGTAAATACATCCCATTCTTGAAGTTGACAGAAAATGAAGCTTTCTATAAAGACTGCTCAGATTCTATGGAAGGGAAACTTATGGTCGTTTTACTTCCCTCCAGGAATGGAAAATGGCATTAAGGACCTTACAATTGGTCCATTTCATTTCCTGTAGCACACTATTTTCTGTGTGTTTTACAAAACGCACACAAACACACAGAACTAAAGTGTGAGTGTGCATGTATGCAGATATTTACACACATATATATTGCCTATATAGCCACACCCATGCATGCATAAATAGAGAATTTTAAAAAGAAATCCAGAAACTCATTAAATGACAGTACCTCAACTGAAAAAAGAAAAAAAAGCACTACTCATTATAATCTCATCACTTTATTTTCATTTTAAACCCTCTCTCTTTGAATTTACAATGTCAGGTTTGATCTTGCACAGCTTAGGTGCAGTATGTTGCCTCTTTCTGTGAACTATCCTCCTATCTATTTCCTAAGCTGTTGTTCCACACTTGTAATCATGTTATTTGAGTGCCTTATGTATTCTAAAAATAACCATAATAGAAGTTGCATGTAAGTGCGAGGTGAGAAGTGATGATCAGGACAGCGACACAGCACGACTGATCATACTGAATGTAAATGGGAGAACAGACCGCACTGCATAGCAATAAATGATTATTATTACTACCATTTATAAAGAACCTCAAGGTGTCAGAAGCACTTCAAAGTACACACAAAGAGACATATTCCCTCCCCTAAAGAGTTTATAATCTAGAAATGTTGCTAAGCTGTTTTTTCTTGTCTCATAGGAGTAAAGCAAAATAGAGAATGGTGAGTTAAGTGCTGCATTATATTCAATTGTGCTTAAGTCTATACTGCATCAACAAAGTTTATTCTGTTCCCTCCTACTTTATAATACATTTTTACCACTAAGGAAGGAGCCATACCAGCAGTTTGAGACTTATTGAGACTCCACTTGCAAGGTAACAGTATTTAAACTCACTTGCATAGCCCACAACTTGCAAATGAACTTGAATGGACATCATTCTATTTTGCATGCTCATCACAACTTCAACTAAATCAAACTTTCACTTCCTGGAATCATCGTTTCCAAGTGAGACCTCCAGCAAAACTTTCCTTTGGCTCCTAGCCAACTGCCTGCACTTGTCTACAAGTGTGTCCTGTACCACGGACCCTTGAACAATGGGAGTTCAGAAGTTTCCACAAACAAAACTAATTCATCATTTTCACTGCAATAGAAAGTACCCTTCAAAAAAGAGAACAGTAAACAGTTCCTGAAGAGGAGTATTCCCTTCTACGGAATTAGTTCATCAATTCCTTTCCCAAACACATACATCCCTAACCAACTTATCTGCTGCAATGCTGACCCTAGTATTAAACAATACTACAGTTGCTAACAAGGCACATGTAAGCAGAGGTGAGCTAAGCCTTAGAGCTCTATGGAAATTATATTACAGAGAGATATCATACATCTGAGGGTCAATAAAGGTGAACATAAAGACAAGAATTTAGTATGTGATAGTGACTAAGAATCTGTATTCTATGATTTAAATCCTCTGTATTATCATATTACATGATACTCATCAAAGGTACATAATCTTTTTCTGTGATGGTACCTTAGTTTCTTATGCTGCTAGGTAGATGCCAGGACAGACTTTAATAGCCAAAGGAGACCAGGAATTAAATCTGACTCTTCTGAAGTTAGTGAAATCTCTGCCACCTACTTCGGTAGGATCAGGGTCTCACCTTGAACATTAACAATATAAAATTATTTCAGCGGGATTGCTCAAGGGCTAAAGTTCTATTTCAATGTGAAAAAGTAGAGCTAAATCTCACTTTTAGTGAGAACAGCTTGTTTTCTGTCTAAATACCATCTATATCAATGTACAATAATAGAATATTTTATTTTTATGGAGATTGATTTGTAGTCTGATTTTTGCTCATCTATTTTTTTCCTTTTCATGTCCTCCACGAGCTGAGAAAAAGGTGGAAAGGCAGCCTATTGGCATACAGAGTTAAAGAGTAAAACCTGTAAAGTCTGTATGCTCAAAATAGCCAATAGAAGGGAATTTGCATTCAAGCAGGTGAGGTAGGCTCCAGGATCCAGGTCACATCTTCCAAGTATGGTCCTTCAGTAATTAGTAGCATTTTTAAAATTTATTTCTATAATGTATCAATAGACTTGATATGTCAAAATGAGAGAATATATTATTGCCTTTGGTTATAATAATAGTAAGACCTGCATCTACTTTTTCTCCAAAATTTCCCATGTGGAAATTCACTTTTTGTTCGGTCTGGCAGTAATGCAATACAGGATTTTATTAAAAGAATCGAATGTGACTATCAACTGACGGAGCAGCAGTATTGGATATCTTGTGCTGGAAAGTAGAAATAATGCTGCATGGGAAATATCAATGTGGATTAATCTATGGGCCATGGAGTTGACCGTTTATTAAATTGGTTTTAGTTGTATAATGTATATTAAAGTGAGATAAATTCACAATTCACATTTCATTGATTTAACTAAGTTCAATTGAGAATTTATGGTGTTGTTTTTTGTGTTTATATTTGACTGTCTTCCTAGAAGCTTAGTCAGTGTAAGCTTACATAGCCAATACAACCTGCTGTGAAAGCTTGGATCTTTAATACCGTACCATAAGCCATGCTACTGAGGTAGAAAATTTACTGCTTGCCAGAAAAATAAAAATACCCTTGCTTCAAGATTGCAAAGTATATTTTTGTAAAGATCTCCAGCTGGTCTTCCAGCTAGTTGGTTTCAAAGAGGATATCTTAGACATAGAAAAACATACTTGTGTGCATGGAAAACTGTGCACATATGAAAGATATAACATGCAAGTCCAAAACTATAGTGCTTTTCTGTAGTGAGATGCATATATTAAGTCCAGTGGCTCTCATCATCTACCAGATGTGTAGCACTTACAGATGTGCATGCATTTAAAGGAAGCTTTTGACTTGGTAGAAAGCCCCTGAAAAAATCAGTGCAATGATAACTTTGTCTTTTGCTGTTGAATACTTATTTTTCAGTTCATGGGATAAAGTATTGTTATTATCTATCTTATACTAAGTATATCAGTTTATAACAAAATGTGCATTATTATGCATAACAATGACATATTAAAAGTCATGTGTATTCACATCTCCCTTTGAAAGGTATAGTTTGATTCTGCTATTTTGTGTGTATCAATAGTCACTTTAATATAGAATGACAATATGTAGTAACTTTACAGAAATTGCTTCCTATGAGTCAGTTTTGACATAGTATTGCAGAAATAAAATGACAGAGGAACAGATAAAGAACTGTACCTATCCAGACAAACAAAAGTATATCTTGAGGGAAGCAAAAAATATGACTACTCAGCTAAATTTGTGTCCACACTAATGGGGCTATTTACCATTGTAAAATGGAATGTTTCTCACAGTTGTGCTTGTAATGAACACAGATTTCATTTTAAGTAGACTTTGTAGTTTAACAGTGTATTTAAATTATTCTATGGAAATCAGCTTTGCATTGCTATCCATAGGTTAGTAGCATGGTTGTACAAAGATTTTACAAGAGCATAACTGCCAAATTGAGGGGAGGTTCAATACCTAGCTCAATGGCATTTCTCCTTACTTCTACTGTGCAAGGCCTGGAATTTTATATTTGGTCAATATCTGTGAATCAATGGCTCAAACTCCATTACTTTTCCTATTAGCTAGACAGGGAAAATCAGAAGTAAATGGAATTCTGATTACCATATTCAGAACCTAAGAGCTCTTCTACAGCCTATAGACTTTCTAGCATAACACTTTGGTGTGCATCTGTTTACACCTTTTTAAAATAGGGAAAATTTTTAATAAATTGCTTCCAAGAAAGAGAGGATGGGTGTTAGAATGGTAACAGGGAAAAGGATAGTAAAGGAAAGGGATACACACAGAGAAAACTTCTGGCACGAAGGTAAGACAAGAGGATATCCTAGTCTGGGAGAAGAAGGGTGGGGATATATCTAGAAATTCTAGAATGAAGTAATGAACTGAAGGAGCTGCAAAGAGTTTGCGGATTACAGGGGAGTGGGTAAGTTGGTAGCCAGTGCACTTAGAGGGGAGAACAAAGCCACCCCAGGGTGCACAGTAGGCTTGACCTATGGAAGAAATGCACTATGTGACCCTCTTGTTGATGAAACAACAACAGTAATAAAGGATTATTTTCTCTGCCACTCAAAAGCTTGCCACATAGTACAGCCTTTGATTGATAGTAAAATTAAATTAATATGAAATAATCTTGAAATTACAAAGCTTTCTAGAAGGGCCTTTGATTCTATACATGACTCAAGGAAACATAATTTTAAAGTAAATATGTGAAACTGAAATTAAATAGACTAAGTTAGAAAATCCACCTAACCAGAACCACTGCCACTTTGCTATAGATGCCTTCTAATCTTACCCAGTCTTCACACAGTGAAATTATAGGTTTTTCAGAAATATTTAAAACAATAGAATATGTAGATAAATTTGACTTCTTCTACATTTTGCCCCATTTCTGAGATAAAATTTTGTGTACACTAGAAAAAACAAGGCCTCCTGTGTTTCTGGGAATTTGTTCATGATGATAATGATGATGTTCATAGTGTCATATTTTCCTTTCTACCTTTCCTTGCTAATCTTTTCCTTCAAAGATCATGTATAGGTGGATCTTGGGAACACTAGAACTGTGAGCCTCCAACTCTGCAACATGAGTTTTCTATTTACGATCTGTTTGTCCTTCTCATTGGTCTGCTGCTCCTCTCTCCAGTGGGAGATGGAAAATATTGCTTTTCTTAGAAAAATATTCTTTGGGGTCTCTTTTTTTTTTTCCCTAGGGTTTGTTGTATTTTTCCCCCCTACTATTTTGCTTCTACCATTACATTTCCTTTTTTTTCCTTCAGGGTTTTTGCTAGTGTCCTTTTAAAGAGCTAGGAAAAAACTTTTTGCAGTTTGTGCCATCTTCTGAGCACATGAGAGATTTTTTGAGAAGGGTCATAACTGTATCTCAAGTTAGCAGGTGATAAGTCAATTTACCAGAGGTAACTCCATTTTCTTACATTATAACATGTTTTGTCAGATCATCCAGCACAAAGAAATCTTTCCTAACTGGTATTTCCTCCTGATAGTGCAGGAGTGGTAGAGTGTGCACAACCGTGCAACTCTTGGCTATGTTATTGCTTGCTTCTGTGTTCATGCTCTTTCCTCTTTTCTTTTTTGACTGATCAAACTCTCAGCTGAAAGTAATGTTTAAATATGAGCAGCTTCCAGGCCCTATTTCATCTCAAGTCTATTTGGCACTGCACTGAAGCTTCAAGATTT
Organism: Brachypteracias leptosomus; assembly: GCA_013401335.1. Classification (NCBI taxonomy): domain Eukaryota; kingdom Metazoa; phylum Chordata; class Aves; order Coraciiformes; family Brachypteraciidae; genus Brachypteracias; species Brachypteracias leptosomus. The sequence continues at coordinate 41,657 of VYZX01033551.1, forward strand.
TCCTAGCAAATCTAGAGGGACTTCATTCCCTCAGTTTCACTACCTGGTAAACAGCTGGTTGCAATTCCGTTTTAAAATCAATGTAAAAGAATCACTGACTCACTAAGTATAACATGTATGACTTTTCTAACATTCAGTATTCTTGTGTCTCCCACTTCTATGTCCATGAGTCAAATGTATCAGAACACTGGTCATGGCACTAATTCGTTCTTGTGTGTGTAACTGATATTCATGATTTAGTGCATGAAAGCTATTACCTCCTGTTCCTGCCACTGGCCTTTTAGGACATGAATTTTATTCAATTTGAATTTCATATATGGTACAGTATCTTATATGAATGTCAAACAAGTTCAGGCTTGGAGTTTTTTTAATTACAGTCATTGTCAGGGATAAATCTATTATGCTTATTTCTAAAACGTTGTATTTGACCATTACTCTACCATAATAGAAGAAGAAGAAAAAAACAAGACCCCAGAGTAGGTTTTTCCTCAACCTTACACATAAATTATTTAATATGTATCTCTGAAATAATGAGTTTTTAAAAATTACAAAATAAATTATGAAATAAAGCCCTTCGTAAAATTCACAAAGGTGCAAAAGAAATGGAAGACACAATAAGGTAGAATTTACAATATTACAATAATATCTCTAATATTATCACTTACAGGTGGTATCCAAAAGGAGATTCTTTAGAGTATGTTCCCAAGTCCTAGCTGATGTGATGTCTAAGTAGTGTAATTTTCAAAATCCAAAAAAAATGACATTTTTAAATTTACTGTTCTAGCAAGTTTTGAGAAACTAAGCTACTTATACTGTACATAAGCATAAAGAAGTCATTTAACCTGACCTCCCATCAGTGGTATATAGCCGTTTACTGTTGTAGGGCAACAACACTGTACAGGGGTCTACTGCACACTCTGTCATCTAGCAAGCTACATGCCTACGGTGGAAAAATAAGCAAGATGTGCGACCAGCCACAGGGGACAAACGGTTTGAAGAACTGATTGTTAATGAAGCAACTATAAACAACTTTAAGTTTCACTACTTTATGTCTTAAACCAATATACATAGCATCTAAATATCCAATAGGAGTAGCCAGTTTTGTTATATGTTTTGAAAGCTTTTGTTATATGTAGAACTGGAGATAAAGAGCTCAGTCAAGGTTCCAAAACCATAAATGTGTCTTCCATGTGCTCACATAGCTTCCACTAACTTGAATAGGACAAAACTAATTCCTTGTTTGATGTTTCAGCTTTGCTTAAGCAAAGTCAGAGAACAGTAGTTCAGAAAGTACCTCTAGGGTAAGTCCTTGCCCACACAGGATAGAGGAGAAAAGGATCCACTGATTCTTAAGCTGGCTACCTTTTGGAGAAACATTTAAATTTGGGGACAGGAATAGAGTTAACTATTCTTTGTGTTTCAAAAACATCTTAAGCATAGGATTTGGAGGAAGGATGAAAAGTAGCAGGCATTTTCACTCCCTCAATTTAATCTCCTCAAACAGTGGGTAGATCCACTAGGATAGGAAAACTGACTGTTATTTACATTCCTGAACATAAAAATTACTCCTTGGAGGCTATAGAAGAATGCATCCAAAAATTTCTTTCCTGACCTCTCTTTCATTTACTTTGTACAGATATCACTCTAAATTCTTTTGTATCTGTCAGTATTGGAAATTTTGGAATGTTTATTTCTGAAAAAATCTGTTGATAGTATCATGTCTTGAAACTGTGACAGATAAAAGGATTGACTTTGATGAGAAGGGATAACTAGGTCTCATTGTTTGCTCAGTCTTTGGTCCCTTTATTGACTTATTTAACAAAATTATCAAGGAACAAACAGTTTCTATTATGTGCCTATTCCCTTGGTAACTACACTAATCACAAATTCAAGTTTAAAACAAGCATCTGCCCTAATCTACATTAAATCTGAATCTTTTACCTATTTCTTTCAGCTGTTCTAAACCGAATAACAATGGAACACAAATACCACATAGCCTATTTCCTCAATCTTTGCAAGTTATTTTCATATTTTGTTCCTATGCCCAACAGAAAAATTCATTCAGCCATAATAGTGAATATTCCAACAATTTTGTGAATGCTAAAGAAGGAAAATTTGGTGCATTTAAAGTGTGTTTCCCTTTTTATAAGAAATTAAATAATCAATGATCTTAACATTTGCTTGGTAACTGAATGCTGTAATGTCTCTTTTCTAATGTTTGTGTTATCTAAGGAAAAAATGAAGAGGAGTTATTTAGAAAGCATCTTTAGAAGTGATTTATATATCCTCTCTATGATTGGTATCAACAAGGCCAAGTGCAAGGTCCTGCATCTGAGTTGGGGCAATCCCCAGTATCAAAACAGGCTGAGGGATGAAGGCACTGAGAGCAGTTCTGTGGAGAAGGGCTTGTGGGTACTGGTGGATAAAAAGCCAACAATGTGTGCTCACAGCCCAGAAGGCCAACCATATCCTGGGCTGCATCAAAAGAAGCATGGCCAGCAGGTCAGGGGAAGTGATTCTGACACTCTGCTCTGCTGAAACCTCATCTGAAGTACTGTGTCCACCTCTGGAGTCCTCAGCACAAGAAGAACATGAACCTGTTGGAATGGGTCCATGTGCTGCTAGCTCTCTTCTTCAGGCCAACACCAAGCTTAGCAAAATCCCCTCAGCATAACTTCATCTTTTATTCTTCATCTCTTCTTTTCTGTCTCAAATCAGCCAGGGGGTAACACATCACTGAGAGAGAGCTCAGCAAGCTGCCCCCAACAGAAACTCTCTTCCACAGGAGCTCTCTTCAAACTGATCAACTCCTCCTTGCTTCTCACAAACTGGTCAGCTCCTGGTTGATATATCTCTAGCCTCACCCACCACCCCAACCATGATCACCTAGAGCCTCACACAGGTGGGCCAGGTTCTGCCTCTCAGGCCTTGGGGAACCACTTGGGGAACAAAACACACTGCTGGGTTGTGACTCATCCATAAGTCAATTCCAATTTGGGGCTCACAGCCCAGGCCCCAGCACTTCAGTCCACAAGAGGGCCATAAAGATAATCAGAAGGCTGGAACATCTCCCCTGTGAGGACAGACTGAGAGGGTTGGGGTTGTTCAGCCTGGAGAAGAGAAGGCTCTGGGGACACCTTATCACAGTCTTTCAGTACTTAAAGGGAGCCTATGAGAAAGGTAAGGAGAGATTATTTATTGGGAGGTAATGGTTTTAAACTAAAAGAGGGTAAATTTAGACTAGATATAAGGAAGAAACTTTTTACAATGAGAGTGGTGAAACACTGGAACAAGTTGCCCAGAGAGGTGGTAGAAACTTCATCCCCGGAAACATTCAAGGTCTACTCGGGTGGGACTCTGAACAACCTGATCTTGTTGAAGACGTCCCTGCTCAGGGACCCTTGCAGCGTGCAGGGTGGACTATATGACCCTCACAGGTCTCTTGCAATCCAAACCATTCTATGATTCTATGATTTGGTAAATTTTTTAAAAGCTGCATTCTTAAATGCATTTTTTATGTAAATGGAGTCCAACTTAAAAAACAATGAACACTAGCTCATTATTATTGGACATTTTGTGTAGGTAATAAGTGAGATGCATAGTGTCTGAACACCATATGTATTCTTCAGAAAAGTATTCCTATTTGGAGAAAAAGTGTTGAAAATACTGTCTGATTCTCAGGAAGCTATTTTAAATACATTGAGGAGATACTAATGTAAGTATTCTTTCAGGAGTCTTTGAAGAATCACTAAAAGGTAGAGTTATCAATAAATAGGATAGCAAATTGATTAATAAAATCTAATTTTTAATATAATCTATAGAATTTTAAATAAGATAGTTTTGTCTCTATGTATAGTTATACACTGGGCAGTTGGAGAACAAGACTACTTTATGCCTTTCCTTCACAATCCTGAAATATGAAGCCAGCACATACATTGTATTTCTAAATAAGCACTATATATATGGTTTGGGGATGTATGCATATAATCCATCAGTTTTAAATGTACTCTAATTATGTAATGATCTTCACTACCATAAAGCAGACATAAAACAAAGATCTCAGGAGGTTCTGTTTCAGAGCTGGAGCCCTACTGCCTGTATCCCTGCTTCTGCTTCTGAATGGTGTAGCTGGCTTTTATATGGCTTACTCACTCTTCAGGAGAGTTTAGATGAGGCTCAATGAGGTTCAAAGTACTCCAGAGACTGACAATATTTGAAGCCCACTCTAGCACCACTTCTCCCTCCACTTACACACCTAGTTTCACTAATCAGCAGCTCTGAATTGGGCTTAGAACGAGGTGCCTGTTTTGTCTAACTGCAAAACCAGGTACCAGCTGCAAATCTTTACTGACAGTAAGTTCAAACTTACTTGCAGTTGAGCCATGCTATGAGTGTTCACCTGTTAGAATTCAACATTGCTGTCTTTCTGTATTGTATATACAGCATTTTGTAGTTTCTGATGAAATTAAATACCTCGCTCCTATACTGGCAGATTGTTGGTGTAGTACTTATTTTAAAATGTAGGCATTTTTTAGTACAGTAATAATTTTTAAAGTATATATTTTTGTAGATGGTCATTTTCTAAGGATTTCAAATGTCAAATTTCAGCTTGACAAGCTAGATCTTGAGCAGAATTTGTACATCTTCAGTAATCTATTTAGAATGTGCATCTTAGTTATTGTTTTCCTATTTGAGAGATCTAAAACACTGGATTTTTAATAATATTTGGAAGTAGCCTTCATGTTTCTAAAATGTTTTGTCCTGATAACTAAAATATAACATAACAGAAGTGTAAGGCAGAATCCTGCTCAGGTATTGTCAGCAGAACTGTTCAGATGATCAAGGCAAGTGAGATCTGCTCTGTACTGTATGGAGTGCCTTTCACTCCGATGTCCTCATGATCAACCACAGAATACTAGTGAGGGAGAATGAAAATGGCAAAGTAGAAATTAAACTAAGAACTGAAAAGCAAACTGTAAGAGTTGACTCACTGAAACACTATCAAAAGATTGTCTTGATAGAGACAATTTTTTCTTGCCAGCAATGTTTAGTGGAGTGACTAAGATTTTGGGTTTGCCTAGTCAGGAAAGGTGGAGGAGATAATGACGGGAACAAGTCATTGCAGATTAGAAAAAAAACCCGACAATTAAACATCATGATTTGAAAATAATAATTGATCAACTAGAAAGGAGGAACAACCATAAAGAAAAGGACAAGAGGAAGTAATTATTTGAGGGGAGAAATATATTGAAAAGAGAACCAAGGAGACCTGAAAAACCACAGAAGAAAAGCCTTGTCACATAGCAGAAACCACCACTAAAAAGTGAAAAATGTGTTATATAGGAAGGAATAAAACTGCCTATAATAATATATTGGAATGAGATAAGAAGAAATTAAATATATAGAGCCATAGAAATGATCCACATGTGTGAGAAATCTGCTGTTGTCAGAAGAACCACTTAGGTCAAAGAGAGTAAGAGGAAGTAATGAAGTACAGGCAGCAGAAAGAGGGAGTCACTTAGACACTAAGAGCAAGAAGTGAATTCTGCATAATGGCCAGATTGCAGCCTGGACTGGCATTGGGAAAAGGAAGCTCTGAATAACACAAGCTTGGAAAATTAGAGGAGGAGTTTTTCTCTAAGGAAAAAAAGGTAAATGTCTGCACAATATTTCTGAGGAGGGTCCATTTAATTAACAAATTTAGGAAGATCACAGAAGCATGAAAAGAGAAAAGATATGAGAGATGTAGGTATGGAAGTAGATATCAGCCTGGAGTCATGTTCACAACTGAGAGAACTGCTAGATTGCAAGGGAGAAATAAATCTTTTCAAATACCCTCAGAAAACACTGGGAGGGAAGAATAGCCAGGCTGGTAAGAGAAGAGAATTATTGATATGAAAATGGAGCATACATCAAAATGAGGAAGAAAAAGAAATTAGACCAAATTTGCAATGGTTGGGCATCCCTATGGAGTATCTGATGAGATTTACAGCTCTCCTAGCAGACCAAGATAGCCCTGGCAAGGAGATGAATACCTGAATGGATTCCGTTTATACAGAAATCCACTGACAGCACGAGGCTACAGAATCCCTGAGACAATATCTGGAGATGTCACAATAAAGTATTGCTATTTGCTGAGAAACAGTGCGTCGCAGTTTAGAAGTGCAAAGCCTTCCTTTGTAACTTTGTTTCTGATACTGAGCATTAAAAAGAATTATATTTCTGTCTGAGGGGTTTCCTTGGATTGTCACCCAACTCCAGCAAAGGCAAGTGTGTGCAAAGCCATAGTCTCCTCCAGCAAGGCTGATGAAGGGTCTAGAGAGCAAGTCTTACAGGGAGTGACTGAGGGAAGTGGGGGGTTGTTTAGTCTGGAGAAATGGAGTCTCAGGGGAGACCTTATCACTCTCTACAACTACCTGAAAGGAGGCTGTAGTAAGGTGGGTGTTGGTCTCTTCTTACAGGTAACAAGGGATAAGATGAGAGGAAATGGCCTCAAGTTGCACCATGGGAGGTTTTGATTGGACATTAGGAAAAATTTCTTCACTGAAAGGGTTGTCAGGCACTGGACAAGGATGCCCAGTGAAGTGATGGAGTCACTATCCCTGGACGTATTTAAAAGACATGTAGACATGGTGCTCAGGTACATGGTTGTTGGTGGATTTGGCAGTGATAGGTTTACACTTGGACTTGATGATCTTAAAGATGGTCTTTTTCAACCTAAATGATTCCATGATTCTAAGGCAGTGCCGGGGCACTCCATGTCTGGTATTGAAAAGTATGCATATGTCAGCCACCTGCAGGGAGGGTGAGACCGAGCAGAGAGCAGGGAGCAGTCTGCCTTTGGCATGGCCAGTGCATGCACACTGCTAGAGAATAATGCGAAGCTCACTGGAGGCCTGGGGAAAATGTATTATCCAGGGGTTAGGAGAATTCACACTGCCCTTCAGTAGTGAACTGATGGCTGTAAATAAGCAGCTAATTTTTATTATGGTAAATAAATGCTCTGGGCAGTTCCTAAAGCTTTGGGACTCTCATTACTGTCTCCTCTCCTGTAAATTCTTGCAAACAATGTTATCCATGATACCCATGAAAAAATATATGAGCAAGTAAAAATTCTTAATAAAACTCCTCAATAAATTCTCATTACCACCAGAAGTATATGCATGCAAAGTAAAAGCACCATTCTGGGACACAGCCTACCATGGGTTTTTAGGGCTCTGACGTGTACATTTGAAGATCACAAATGCCAACAAAGTCTTGAAGTACTGAAAAATTCATACAGATATTATGGGGAAAATTGAAAATCAATAGACAACCCCAGTATATTGTAGATATGAAAAAGAAAAGATCTACTACTGGACAGTTACTTAAATATAATCAGAACTTGATGGCAGTGTATTGAAAGAAAATGTTTGTGTTGGAAATAATTAAATAATAAAGAGATTGTGCAGACAGAAGGATGTTGCACATTGGTAATGTGGGCATGGGTATAGGTGGGGACTTCAGAAGTAAGGCAGTTGTGTTTAAGACGTTACCATGGCAAGCTCAACCAGTGAATTTGAATCCTGTTCTCATCCTAATACCCCTACTTGGCTCCTTCAGCAGGATTTTTCAATAATACAATATGTTGATAGATGTAATTTTGATTTAGCTAGCATAATTTTAAACTCAATAAATCATTAAAAATAGCACCTGGATGTGTAAGAATAACATCTTTCTTGTTGTACTGAGAGAAAGCAAATTCCTAATTTCACACTTTTTTTGCACTGAGAGAGGTAGGTTACAATGGAAAATACAGCAAGTTTCCAGAATACTAAATGTACTTTAAATATTTTTGTGTACATCAAAACATCTTATACTCACAATGTCACCAAGTAGCTTCCATATTTGTGTTATGAGGATTATGTATTTTGAATAGTGACAATTTAAAAAAAAATAAACTTAAAACAACTCTTAGAAGTTGAATGCTAGTCTTTTGCAGGTAGCAAGCATACAAATAACTAATCATTTTTGGAAATGTGTAGGTAAATTAAAAAATTTATGTATAAATATATGTGTATCTATACCTGTACAATCACTTATTTGACAAATAGGCTTGATCTGTTCTGTATGTATTGGTATTTTTCATTATATTTAATTTTAATTCATTTATTCATAGTTTTAACCTTTGTAAGAACATCAGTTATTTAAATGAGTAGAAGGTAAACCACATCAACAAAACTGCAGTGTTTAATGTTGAAGATAACTGACATGCATGAAGTCATTGTATTAAAATATTGTTTTTCCTATTGTTTAGCACAGATGGTGCTGGTAATTAATATTATGCTATTTTTTCATCAGGGGATTCCCTGATTACAAAATTCACGCAGTATGTAATAAACTGCTACATTACACTGTATGAATAAATGATTTATGTTTTATATATTTATTAATGAGAAATTCATTATCCAAGATGCAAATTATGTGATGTTTCAAAACTTCTTAAGACATATTTTTTGAAAAATCATGTATTTTTATAAAGTCCATATTTTAAAAAATTCTCTATATTATGAAACAGATCCTATCTACTTCTGTTTTTCCTAAAGGCTTTATCTAAGTATTGATGATCATGAACAGGCTCATTAAAAAATGCACATCAGCAATAAAAATATCTTTGAGGGCATTTTGATACTTCCTGCAGAGTGTATTGCAAGTAGTTAAGGATAAATTCTTCTTTCCTATGTAAGGGTAAACATTATGTCCTATGTGCTATCTTTATTCCAGGGGTTTGTTTAAATGGCACCATACTTCTAAAACTTGCATTGAAATCAAAGCATATACTCTAGAAACTAATTTCTGAATAGGAGTGTAGAAACATGCTTATATATGAGCACCTAAAGACACACCATCTTTTTAAATATTAGAGCATTTTGCACTCTAACAAAAATGTTCATGGATAGTATGAGCAACTGCTGAGAAAATCCAGTGGACCTGTGGTAGGGTCCTATTTGACAAGTTTCCAATCTACAGAATGCTGAGCTTTTTCTTCTGATGCAGGCAACTGCTTCAGTCTATGCACTCCTTTCCCAAACTGCTCACTGAGTGGATTATTCCAGGCCATTTCCAAGACAGGCACGCTCCCAGTCCATCCATTGAAACTGCAAATGTAGGTTCAGGTGGTTGGAGCCTGCCCTTCAGCCTGGAGGATCTCCTGTGCCTAAGCATCCTTGGCAAACTGGCAAGGATGTGTAAGACATACAAGATACATGAAATATTCTTCAGCTACCCACATGTGGGAATTAGTAACCATAACGGATATAAAATGAATCCTTGTACTGTTTCTGTACATACTCCACCCAGAACTGGGGTTTTATCTGCTGCCTGTAACCTCTTGTCCACATACCTTTCTCTTGTACACTCCGCTTGCGTGGTACAGAAATACAGATTACTGACTGTTCTAAGCATAAAGAGCCCTAGCTTTTGCACTTCAACTTTTTGTAAGATTGGTTTCTTGGAGAATATCTTCAATGCTATTTTTCTCAGAATGAGGAGAATGGGTACTTTCCACTTGTTCAGCATCTTTACCTTCATCTCCCAACCTGATCTGGGGACAGTGAAAACCTTGTCTTCTGCCAATCACTTTGAGAATGAAGGAAAAAAAGTGTTTCCCTCCTACCTACAACACAACTACTGGGATATCTGAAGTGGATTGAAATCCATTCTGTAAGAATTATACATGTTAATCTAGAAATAGGACTGTAGACTGGAGGGCTAAGAACTAGATGACTCTTTCATGTTCAATCTGTATTTGAGCCCTAGTAAGTGACCTGTTTAATCAGATGTCCATGTGCATTTTCAAGACCTGAAAGAGGTAATCTCTTAACTAAATCTTTTCCAGCAAGGTTTCCATGTTATGAGGTTGTGCAGACTGCGTTTCATTTCATTTTCATGCAGTTCAGGACTGGCATTTTGAAGCAAAAGATCTAGGTACTCAACATGATATTTGATTAGAGCAGAAAATGGAATTAAAATGTCCATATCAAAGAAAAGGATACTTTTGTCTTCTGTGTCAAGATGCCGAAGTCCTAAGCAACAGCAACTACCTAGTACATGAAACTACAGGCTTCTTAAATTGTATTTCTCAAAACAGTTATTTTTCTGAGCAAAATCCTGATTAGATCAACTGCAAAAGTAAGTAATTTCCTATATTCATTAGATTATGGACATATTCACTTAAAAATTTATATTTCAGAAGCATAGTGGATATAGTTTCTATCTCCAGATTTTATTCTCAGATATTAATATACCTCTTTTTGAAGATATGAGATGACTATAAACCAGATGGATACCATAATTAATAATTGCACTTAATCATTAATAGTAAAGCAATAGATAATTTGAATGTACACTTATGCTATACTACATGTTGTCACCTTTAAAATACACGTTTATTTTAAAAATCAATACCTTTTAGCTATTGCAACTTTTATAATCACTGTAAAATAAGTTGAGTAAGGCTGGATATTATTTATATTTTCATCAGACATTTTGCAGATTTCTCTCAAGGTTTCTCTATTGGTATGCATCACTAACAGGGAGCACAAAATGATGTAATTATAATGTAATTTGTAAGTAAATGCATCTTCAGTTTAAAAATTTGAAATTATTTTCCCTTTGAAATTAATAATATCTGTCATATATGTTTTACAATCTACAAATTTATTATGACAGTCTTGAGTTTCAAGAATCAATCTGGGATTTTTTGTTCCCATACAAACAGCATATACATTCGTGAGGGTTCTTGAAAGTTTCCTGATTTGTTAGGTTATTATAACATGAATTAGTACATTAGAATGCAGACTATATGTCTACACCATAAACTTTTGGGGGAGAAAAGCAGTGTTTCAAAACAGACTAATACTGGTACAGTATATACTACTTATGTTTTGCTGCATGGAAAACAGTAGGTTTTAAAAAGAAACATTTATCATGAAGCAATTAATCCAGCCTGTTAACTTTTTAATGGAAAGATGTTACAAGAAGTGTAATAGTAACTCCACTTGTAAACTATCTCACAATTCTCAGTTCTCTATTAAATATTGCTGTAATGTAAGTTATTGTGTGTTTCAGATTTGCAACAATTGAATAAAGAGCTAATAATTCCTGTAAATAAAGCAATAATAAATCTCATATTGATCATTGAGACTCTTCTCCTAAAGTGGAAAATTATTTGCTTAGAATTTCAGCTTTCCATGGGATTTTTCTTTACTGTTTTCTGCATGAAAATGTTTAATGAATATGGGAGTCGAATGTGTAAATATCCAGCTTTAAGCTAGTATAATAATCTTTCTTTCAAATTCATATTTCACAAATACAGTGCTGACTGGCTGCATAAAGAATATTAGTTCAAATCATAGAGGATTTGTTCTTAAATCAGAGTGCTTGAATCACATGCTATCTAGTCCTTAATGCATTTGTATACGAAGGACTATTTATTTTCCTGTAACAGTGGAGGAATTTAGAATGTGTAATACAAGTCCTTATACTATGGTATTTTCTCCTTTATGAGTTTCTGATTTGGCTAGTTGCTTTAATTCTTAGTTGCTTATATGTCTCTTATTTAAATCTATTTATATTCCCATAATTGCATATTGTTTGTATGAGACAGAATTAAAGATGATCTAAATCACCATGAAAACAACTCTTATAAGTTGCAGGGTATTTTGGGGTCTTGCTGCAGCAGTCTTTTCTCAAGCAAAACTCACAAAATGCGTGCTTTCGCTGGCCACAATTTTAAGTCAGGATTACAACTATATATCCAAAAACACTGTATGGCATAGGTGCAGTTTCTGGCAATTGTTCTAAACTTGCAGATTCCTTTGCCTTACTGCAACCGATTGTAAGACTGAGATTGCTGGCTAATTTACTTTGGATTTATTTGGTCAACACTAAATCACTGATCCAGGCTGAAATCATTTGTAATTGCAACACAGGTAAGCAAACATGCATGTGCAAATACAAATCAGACACCTATATTTTTAAAAGATTTCTCTGAGTTATTTAACAATTTATTTATGATGGATTATTTTGGATATATGCAAGACTATAAGTTAAATGTAAGAAATTATACTACAAAATACTTAATGAAATCGGTTGTTACAAGAAGATACTATAGAATATCTGGTTTAGTTAAACAAATGTACAGTTTTTAATGTAGATGATATGTATCTGGAAAGTACATGATAAAGAATGAAATTCAAAAAAATTAAAAGTTTATATTTTATCTAGGGCCAAGCAGAAACCTAGAGCTAAAGGTAAATGACTTTTTATACTTAGGGGAATAATATTTTTAGCAATATTATTATCCTTGGAATTGCACTATTAAAACTTACTACATTGTATTAGACTTTTCTTTATGTTTCATTCTGCCAAGTATCATACCTCGGGATCAATAAGTAGATAATAAATTTCACTTATTACATTGAACAATTACAAATGTAATTTATGGCAGCTGAAATGTGGTACTAGGATGAAGTAACATTCTAAATCTCTACAAGTAACCTCCGTATGGAGAAAGAACAGCACTGGAGTTATTGGACGCTTCTGCTCCAAACAAAGCAATGAGAGTGAATACGATGATTCAGAGTGATTTCCTACCTTGCTGTCTACAGCGCTCATCCTTTACTTTTACTGATAGATTGTGGATATTCATTACTCTTTTTAAAGTATCTACAAATATACAGCTCTGACCATATTTTAATCTGTATGCTGAACTTTTTACCCAGTACACCAGTGTTTGACAGTAACGGGAGCTGTGTGTGGGCATCTAGGATAGCATATGGCCTGAGGTCCTGCTGGATGTCTGAGTATGTCATTCCAGACGCAGGTTTGGATTGCTCAGTAATTAGGAACTGACTGTTTAATATTGTTAACTCATTTTTTTCTTTGCAATTCATGTCCCACTTTTCAAAATTCTAAAAGCACAAATTGTTTGAGTGCCAGCAAAAAAATAATAGTAACGAGCTCATTTCCATAGCATTGGACCCGTTTTCATGCTCACTGATGATGGTTTCCAAAACTGAGTTTTACTGGCAAACAGGGTCCTGTTAGCTTTGTCCTTCCAAATGCCTGGAGGAAATAATCCCAGGTTTCAAATGGAAAAATAAAAAATATGCTCAGTTCTGTGAAGGTTTTAGCTTTACTTTTGTTATGAGCTGCAATGGCCCATAGGAAATATAGCTTTGGAACAAATGAATATTTCTTTGTTAACAATTTGAAGTCATTTTGTTCCTGCTCATTAGATGCCACAGATTCAGACAGTTGGGCTTCCCTTGCTCTCTCTCAGTGAGGCAAAGAGACTTACTGTGATTCATCAAATGTTGGCAACTCTACAGCTTTGCCTTTTCTATTCCCAGGCTGCAATCTGTATCGGAACAGATCTGCAGTAGAAAGTTTTTCCTCTTGTGATTTGTGCTTCATTGTTGAGGCATATCTGTAAACATACAACAGCAAAGTTGTACAGATGTGACACCAACAGGTAAATATTCAATGACCAGTTCTTGTGTTTCACTTGACCACAGAACCCATTTACTCCAAGAAGAACCATCTTCTTTTCCAATAGGCTGAAAACCCTCACCCATTATTTCTGGATTTGCTATTTTGGTGCCTGCATCCATTTGCCCTTTTAGTTTTGGAATGGTTGCTCCTCCTTTTTTTTGCCAAAGACCATCTTCCATCTTCAGGTCCTATCATCAAGTACCGTTCTGGAAAGCCTATCTGAATACTGCAGGGTTTTTGTAGCACTTCATTTGTATTTCACTGACCCACAAATGCTACAAAGCACTCTGTCTGTATCAGGTTTACTCTACTCCTATTCCTGAGTCACGGAATCACAGAATCATGGAATGTTAGGGGTTGGAAGGGACCTTGAAAGATTATCTAGTCCAATCCCCCCGCCAGAGCTGGATCACCTAGACCACGTTGCACAGGAACGCATCCAGGAGGTCTTCAAAAGTCTCCAGAGAAGGAGACTCCACAACCTCCCTGGGCAGCCTGTTCCAGTGCTCTGTCACCCTCACTGTTTCTTCTCATATTTAGGTGGAACCTCCTATGTTCCAGCTTATATCCATTGCCCCTTGTCCTATCATTAGACACCACCGAAAAGAGCCTGGCTCCATCCTCCTGACACTCACCCTTAATGTATTTATAAACATTAATAAGGTCACCCCTCAGTCTCNAGTTCACAATCCACCTCACTACCTGATCATCCAGACCACACTTCCTCAGTTTAGCTGCCCCAGGGCCAAAGAGGATGACTGAACCTGGTTCTGATTTCTCTTGGCTCTCAACAAATAACAAACTATCGAGGTGAGTACATAAAGCACACAATGGTGTTCCTGGTTCCAGGAAATGATATGGGGTTTTTTCTGTCAGCAACATTAGCCAAAGTTTGAGTGTATTTATGGGCTTTTCATGCAAATATTCCTTTGTTAATATATTATGCTTAGAAAAGTTATGTTTTTATCTACTTTTTCTGGCATAATGGTAAAAACACACATATTGTGCCTACACTGTAACTTCTGCCCTTGAAAACTTGGGCTTATGATTTTTCTAATGTAGAAAACACCTCTGTAGCTCTGTGCCAGGATTTGTGGCAAAAGAAATGGGTTGTATCATGCAAGTAAACTCAGCATTTTACCTATCATATCCTACTCTTTAGAAGAGATTCTGACATTCAGTGAAAGTTATCTACAATCCACTCACTTTGTTTTCATAGAACTAAGGAGTTTAGGATTATACATGCTTTAGTTCTCTCCCAAGGCACAAAGGAAAATGAATGAGAGAGGGAAAGGAATGGGAGAAAGCACACTGGATCTATCACTGCGAATGTCGGGGATATCTTGTTGACCATATTGCAGCATCTGAATATGTCAAATGTTCTGCACATAGGAAAATTTTATATTTTCTTAGACCTAAACAGCTACCTTAGATGCAAGAATTACCAATGTGTGGTAACATTTGCTAAGTTATTTCTTTACTGTAGCTGCTGATATTTCATCCTGGCAATTAGGAGTAAAGGGTACGTTTTTGTGTAGGATATAAAATGAAAATGCAAATCTATTCATATTAAAATGAAGTGTTACATCTATCCAGCTGGACTTCTCCTTGTTTCTTGACACTGAATCTATTTGTTAAAGCTTCCTGGAAGGCTTTTATTGCTACATGTCCATACCAGTAGCTTACATGGTTGTGTAATCTGACTCATCATGTCTTAGGCCAAAGATCATTTGAGGACACCCACCAAGGCTCCTTTCCAAAGACAGGCTGCTATTATACCTACCCATTTATTCTTATGGAAGGATAGTCGGTTTGTTAGTTATGTGGACTGAGTTAAGATTTTGTGTTATCCTCTACTTAAATTGGTGTAATAGCAAAATGTCAAGTTCTTTTAATGCAAGGATTTTTATGGACAAATCATCAGACCTACTTATTCTTAGATATCTCTGTGCTGCTCTAAAGCACTTTGTCTCCTTGGTTTCTAAGGGTCTTTCTTCATGGACTGCATATCACAACTGGTTTCCTAGGTCTCCTTGCTAAGGTTAACACACTGGGCAGCTAATAACATAGCCACATTCATTGCCAGACTTCCAGCATAAGAACTTTGGGTTTACTGTTCATGTCTTCAGGAAGGTGAAAGTGGCTAGACACAAAGGCTTTCCAATTATTCTAAGTATCAGTCAGTCTTTACATTGTAGGTGATGCATCCATATCTGGACAAACAATAAAACTCTTACATTCTGAATACAGTTTGACAAGTTTCTGTACATCTGTGGCATGCCATAGGATCCTGATTTATCACTTGACCATGTCTGATGTGTATTCAAATGTATAGTTTATGCTGTAGTTTATATCAGGTGGCCCAATAAGCAGAGGGCACACCTATGGGAACTTAGAAGATTTCCCAGGTTCCGTGGTGTAGGTGTCACGGCATAATTGCCTAAATGATTCCCAGCACATTATACAGAATTCATATACTACACAAAACCAGAAAGCCTAAATTAAATAGTGTGAATATTTTTGGACGGAGCAAAGGAATTCCTCTAAGTAATATTTACAAATCAATTGGTAATTCATTTACAGTTGCTTTCCAGTTATAAAATTGAGGATAGATTAACGCCAGACAGTGCCATGCATGGATAAATTGCAGTCATTTGCTTTGCAGTGAATCTAGGCTTCTAAACTAGGCTAACATTTGTGCTGACCACCAATCTCGGGGTTTTTAGCCACATGTGGATCTCCTACAAGACCAAATCAATTCAGAGATTTATAGCAAGGAGCTTGAGAAATTTGCATTTATCATTTGAAAAAAATGTTGAAATATGAATAACTGGGAGATCATTATGTGCTGCAAAAAAAGAATGCTGTTGGCATTCTTTTCAGGTGCAAAATGTATTCATCTTACACTGCCATGCCAATAAATCCTTCAAAGTATTAGTGCAGAAATTTTGGTTCCTAAATCAGTAAAAAAATAAAAATATCTTGACTTCTCTGTGTAAAAAATAATGTATGTTTACTATAATGCAACTTTCAATACAATGTACCTACATGTATAAAATAACAGTATAGAAACTAGCCATTTGTAGTTACTTAAATAATTATTATGGAGTAGTATTATGTACCATAGCATTAGAATGTAAAAGGTGGAAGATAAATATATATAAAGAATAAAAAAGGCATCTATTTTTAATTAATAGCTGCAATTTACTTATAGCTAAAATAAGTTTAGCATGTTTTAAATATTTTTGTTATGGTTCAATGATGTAAATCCTGAAAGTTTACAGTATAAATTATTAGGAAAAGAGTGGGGATTTTGTTAGGAAAGATCAACACTGACTGTTGTGTAAGCTCAATTAAACTTTATTTTACTACTAAAATTGTATTGAAATGCAGGTGTTACTAAAGGCAATAAGGATTTTGCAATTGACTCCAAAAGAATGAGGATTTCACTGTAACATCAGGAATGTGGTAATATGCAGTCCCTGTAATCTACGTACTTTTTTTTTCCCAAATTGGGTTAGAAATAGTGATTTTCACTAAAAACATTATACAATTGGAAATACGTATCTCGAGCACTTTGACTACTTGGCTATTTACTCATTATTTACTTATTGAGGATATAGATATATGCAGAAAAAACACAGAAATTTCTTTCTTGAGAGATTTTCTTTATCTCCTAAATGTACAATGTCACAGGTTATTTAAAAATTTTTATTCTCTTAAATGTGGTTTCAGCTATTTCTCTTAGGAGCTAATATAGTTGAATGTGAACATAACTATTTTTTCTGAAAAACATTTTTAAACATTCTGATTTTGCCAAAACTGCAATGTTAAAATGGTAATGTGCCACAAATATCCTCAAGTTCAGTAGTGCCTTAGAACTGTCAATCATTCTGAAGCATCCGGAAAACCTTCTTTGTTCTCTTTCTGCTATATAAAAACATATCCTAATATGATCACTAGTCATTCTTCTGTGGTGCTTTTTATTGCCTGAACACTGGCATTTTATTTACTTTCTCGTGACATGCATTTCATAACATGTGCTAATTTTATAAGGTAAGATGGCCCAACCATGTGTTAAGCTCATTGTTTTGTATCTGAAACAGATGTTGCCACAAACATCATTGTTTTGTTGTATGTCTCTTTTTTTTTGCTCTGGTATGTGCCTGCCAGTTCCTCTATTTTATTTTATTTTTTAAAATTTCTTTCCTATGTATTTTTAAAATTAAAGAGGTCTGTCTAATAATGACAAATATTTCCTAGCAGCTAAATCTCCATTTGCAGTCAGTGTAGCAACTTTTCCCCCTCTGTTAACTGCGAGTGTCAACATTTCCTTCTACAACAGCATAAATTGCTGATTTCTAGCATATGGACATGGAATGCCAGATACGTTGTGGCTTAGCTGAGGCATTAAAGAAATCTCTCGGTGTTACTGAATGCCGCTGCTTCCTAGGGTCAAGGAAATGAAGGATGTGAATTTTTTGTTAGAGAAACAAAAGGAGAAGAATATTTGGATTTTGGTAATATTTGAGAAAAAAGGAAGGAGAAGAGGCAAAGTCCTGTCTCCCCACTAGCTCTCATTATTCCACGTGCAATGCAAGGCTGCTATGGAGTACAGCTGAGCCCTTTCAAAATGTAAGTACAATTCACAAGAGCTGCATCGAAATAACAAAACACATTACATGTTGTAAATGAGGTGAATGCAGAATCTCTAAATGTAGAAAAGAGTCTAAGAAATGCAAGTTAACTTTATGAAAGATAGAAAAAGATTAACTGGTTTTTGGGATCATATATTGGCACTTTAAAAAACCCTTCGTACCAAATGAAGTCTAAATATGCCCTACAAAGTTTGGCTCATGTAACTATACTAAATAGGAGCCTACGACACTGAGTACATTGTTTAAAGACTACTTCAGGATAGTTTAAGAAGGGGATGATATAATCTAAATATGTGATAAAAAGAGATTACTTGTACATATAATATTCCTCACTGGCAGGCATTCCTATCATGTCATATCAAAGTCTAGCAAAATGTTGAAAGTTAGAAATGTTATCTAGCATTAGCAGGCATTTAAGGAACGTCTCTTGAATATTTCTAGCATAAAAAAGTATTTCATGTGATGTAAATGAATGGTAATTTTCTGACTTTAAAAGAGAACTGTGCCAGTACATTTCAGCATTCTGGACCCAATTCTGCAAACATGGAGATGCTTTCAATTTGCTCTGCCTGCCTTCCCGCCTTAGATGGCTGCGATTGCAGCGAAATTAATCCATTTAAAAATCTGCGGCTTAAACTTAAGGATTTTCAGTTTTTTTCCCTCTCTCTTTTTTTTCTTAGAATATCAATAAGTTCCAATTGAAGAGCGGATTCTTTTGCAATTCAGGCATGTGCCGGCGATAACGGGCGAGTTGGCATGAAGAGAGGCAGAGATGGATTAATTATGCAGAGAACATGGAAATTCTGCTTATCATCGGCTAGCAAAGGAGCCCAGCTCACATAATCAGCAAACGAAGGGAGAGAAAAAAATAACAATGCAATGGCACCTTCCAGCCCATCATCAGGATTTTTTCTACCCCCTTGTAATTAAAAAATAACATACACTTATAGCCCTATCTCCTGTGCAGGCAAGGAGTGGATGTCCACAAAATAATTGCACTGGGATATTAGAGCTGGGAACAAGGGCTGTCCATTCCTACTATCCCTTACTCTCTCCCTCCCTCTCTCTTCTGGCCTCTCCTAGGCACTTTCTTTCTGTCTGCATTCAGAATCAGATGAATGTCTCAGGTGACATCCTATCTCGGTGTCCATAAGTCCCAAACCTCATCCTTATCAAGATTCAAGCAAACATGTATATGATAAATATTTGAAGTGCTGAAGCTGTGGGGTTTTATCCTGATCACCTATGAGCTATCTGCAGAAAATCACTTTGATGAAAACCTTTCCAAATAGTCTTTCCAAGTTACAAAATAGACTGGTTAGAATGATTTTTTTGTTGCTGTTCCTATTTCACTTTTTCTCAAAGAAGATCATGTTACCTGTAAAGTTGTTTTTTTTTTCTTTTTCATCTCATGTTTTTTTAGACACAAGGTAAAAAATAAAGAAAAGCAACAGATTTATTGTTTAGATGAAATTATGGTTGTTTAATAAGGTTGTTTATATTTGTAATAAAAAACCCTATTTCTTGTAAAAAAAGATAGATTGATTCTACATTTGTTATTGTTCATTTTACTAATGGTATATCACATGCAAATTAAGATGCAGACAGTATATTTTACACTTTTGCTCCATAGGCAGACAGTTTTACAAATGTGTTTTGCTGCTTTTGTATCCATCTACTGTTTTACCCGTTGTTGCATGTAAGTCGTGCTCCCAGACTTCCTGGGCCCTGGTGTCCCTCCCTCTGGACTCATTGGTCAGCACGGAGACTGAACAGGGAGAATTAAGCTCAGAAAGACAAAAATTATGCTAGTAGGAAGGGAGAGCAGTAGGCCAGGATTATAAAGCTGGCTGTCTCTGGAAATTTAATTTATTCATTGAGTTCCTCCAAAGCAGGGGACCAGTGTGGGGCGCAGTTTGCACACCAGTAAATGAACTCCTGGGAACTTTCATGACAACTGATTCTCTACTAAGTTTTAAAAAAAATTTTAATCCCCGTTTGGAAACAGTGAAGAAGCTGGAAGAGAAAAATCTGATTCCATTGCAGAGTTACACATGATAAATCAGTAATAAATTTTCATCAGTATTCTTAAGAAAAGCATTTACAAAACTGGCATCTTAAGGACAAGATATTGTTCCAAACTCTGCTCTAAGGCTCCATAATATAAATCCAGAATAAATCCTCTGAGCTTATTACATTATATAATCAAAGCAGTGCTAATGTATATGTGCACAAATAATCACACATGGTTTCAGGAAAAGGTTCAACAGGGTGAAGCTTATGATGTTTGCTTCAACAGAGCAAGATCCTGTCTAAAATCCTCTGTTAAAATGACCTCAATGAGGTTTCTTTGTTTTAAATGAAATTGGAGCAGAATAGCTGATGGACACTGCAGCTCTTCCTGCACCTCTGGGGTGCAGCAGTGGCGTGTGTGTCCCTGCAAAAACACTGCCAGCCTGAGAAATCCTCCTGTCCAATTCTTCTGACTCCCAGACACTTCTTCCAGTGAAGATGCCAGATAGGGGCATTTAGAGTTTGGTTTTCCCACCTGGGCATTTTGTGAATAGGAAATAGTCTGAGATCTTCAATTGTTCAAGCCACAATAGTACTTTGGGAGCAGATAGACTCTGGGATTCAGTTCTCTACCCTCATACCAGTCTTAGTGCAATTGCAGAGAAGAAACAACGCCAACCTGATGGCATCCCTGTTGTAACAATAGTTGTTTAGGGTTGAATGGAATAGAAAAGAAAAAAAACAAGAAGTGTGATGATATGTCCATAGTCACAGGAAAACATCAGTGCACAGCCACCAGAAGTATTCTCTAGATTACCCATGTAGCATCTATATATTAGATTTGAGATGGTAATCAGTAATACCTTAATTGAAGAGGCAAGGACTGGTCACCTGGCTAAGTACTGTTTGTGAATAGAACAGATCATGGTCAGAATCTAAACCAGCTGCCAATATTGTCCTTGAGCCTATAAATAGATCTGCATAGCCAGGCACACCTTCATGCAGAGATGCAGCTACAAGTTCACTTGGCGAGTTTGATCTTTAACAGTTCCTGGTACTAAGCAGGTCTTTGTTGCCCAGCTGTGACAGAAACTCTGCATAGAGAGCACACTTCTATAATCTTTTACATTTCCTGAAAACAAGTTTCAACATCTTTCACAATAGGAGGCAGATAATAGAATTCTCAGTAACCATAACAGTAAATGGATTTGTAATCTACCCATGATTAAAATTATTTTCATCATGAAGCAGAATTCTCATTATTGTTGTCATTTTAATATTATCAACTATAAAGTGTCTCAGTGATTGATACTATAGACAGCAAAACCCTATATTATGGTAATTAAATCTAAAATGAATCAGCCATCCTTATACGTCTTAGTATAGCACCTGATTATTTAAAAACAATTATATTCTTGTGTCACATAATGGGACACACTACTTTAAGGAACACAATGGCATAAGAACTGCTCAGGATCAAAAAGTTGAGCCATAGGCAAAACAAAAAGGTAAAAGAAGAAAGATATGTTATCCCTAATTTTAAATAAAGAGGATTTAAATTTGTGAAGAATTTCAATCTAATCTTTCCATAAGTTCTAAAATCTTTGTACAAATCTGAGAGGAAACAAACAGATATCCAAAATGTAAGCAAGATCCTTGTTCATAGTATTTGCATGAGTATGTGTTTGCACGGTCAGGGAAAAAAACAAACCCCATTTGCCTTTAATTGTATGGCTTCTGTTTTTGAAGGGAATCAAGTAACTGTGAGAACAAAACTGAGCTGTCCTTTTAAAAAAAGGTAGTTTCCTCTCCCTCAAGTTTTAGAGTGGCAGTTTAGTGTTGTCTTAAATTCAGGCTAGCTCATGGATTAGTAGCTCTTCAAAGCAGATGTCAATATCTGGAAATGCTAAACTCGGCAAAGATATTCTAAAAAAATATTTGTTCACCCTTTCCATATAAGAAGATTTCATAGGGGCAGGAGCTTCTCAACCAGAAGAGAGTTTATACCTTTCATCCCCTTAATCTTCAGCTGTTTTCAGTGCATTTTGCCACTGCTTGCTCTTACAAGCTACTTTTTTCATTTTGGTGAAATTTTAGTACGAAAAAAAATTCTTCAATGCCTCCGTTCATTTGCAGATTTTACCAGGCTTGCAAAAGCACACCTGTTGTGCTGTCTGGATTTCCTTTTCTGATCATAGGCTTCTGACAAAGAGGGGGGAAAAGAAAGATTTTTATCAAACACTCTTCACCGGACAATGAATTTTCTTCACCATTTGAATGTATCTGTGGAATGCCTGAGTGATTCATTACAGCAGATTCTGAAGTATGACAATGGGCCGCAGAAATGACTGATGGTATCTTTTTCCTGATTTCATTTCCCTGATCCTCTTCATCCCTTGGCCTGTGTACCTCGATTAATTAGAAACCAGGGATTTTCACTCATCAGCTGATGGGTTTCATGCTCCACTCTGTCACAAATCTGCTGCTTGCACTATCTCTCTTACAGCTGGTGGCTGCTTTAAAAACTTTCTTTTTTCTTTTTTCTTTTTTTTCCCCTTTTTTGAAGCAGTGCTTTGTGACTACAGGTTTAGGCCTTTTTAAGATTCAGACATATTTTTAAAAAGAGATTAAAAATTAAAGTAAAGAAGATTCAAAATCTCTGATTAAGTTAATCCCTATCCAAATGATACTTGTCCAAAAATGAACTTTTTGAAGAGATAATAATGTAAATGTTTCATAGCTCTCAGCTTTCCAAGTTCTTTTTTCAAGATATAATAATTGAAGTATTATGCAAAGGATGAAAGTATATAAATATGATTTTTGTGAAAAAGGCCCATATGCTCAGTTCACATGCATTTTAGTCCTGCCTATACTATATTGTTAAGCCAATTGCATTTTAGATTTCACTTGTATGAGGCACCTTATAATAGGATCCTGCAATAAATCATTGAACTATTATTGTTTCTGGAGGAAATATTTCATAATTGAAAATATGCTGCCCCTTAGGGTATATACCAAATTAAAATCACATGGTGATACAATCCCTAAGGAAACAAACCATAATTAAATAGTATTTAAAATGCAGAATATTTTGTAATAAAAATCCCCCTCAGAAACTTAAAATAATGTGTGAATCACAGACAACAAACATATCAATTATGCCTACCATAGAAAATGTAACCACTGCTAGTTTTACTTTCTTATCATTATATATACCCTCCCAGAATTGTTTCATTTAATTTCTTCATTTAATATATTGTCAGCATTAAAACAGAAGACTTCCTTTTCTCCCCTTTTTTCTTCTGTGTGAGCAAGGATCAGAAGCAGCAGAGTCTTTCTGGAATGTCAGACTTCGTAGGCACCATGTGTTACTGAGAGGGGCAATACAGAGCCATAGACATCACTTTTGTTTCTATGGATTAAAATTGATGAGGTCTACGACATGGTTAAATCTAATTATGATTCTTTGAGCCTCTGTATTATTGATCAGTGGTCTGGATTTATAAGTATACACAAAATATCCTATCATGGAGTCTTCTGCCAGGCAGGAATTTTCTCAAACAAAAATATTTTAGGTTTATTCCTGACCTTGGTTTTCATTTTGTCTCAAAATAAACAGTGTGGCTGGTGTGCAAGGATGCAAAGGCAAATAGAAAATCAACATTTCTGTGCAATTAAAAACTAACTTAAAAATGTTAAATGAATTACCTTAATCTACTAGTTTTTATGCTTCCTTTCTACACTAACTTATTTTGTTTCTTAATAATAGCATACCTTTACAAGACAGTATCCATAAGCTAACCTGGTATGCAATTCCTTGATACCCCAGAGCAATCTAAACCTTGGCAACCTGCAGCAGAGGATAGGTGGTATAGTGCCCAGGTGTACAACTGCATTTGCAAGGTCCCAGGACCAGTCCCCAGCAGACCTCAATGGGATGTGCTCAGCTACTACCTTCTCAGATTTTTTCTTCTTGATCTAATACTATATTTATACTAAAAAAAAACCCAAACCAAACAAAAACCCAAAAAACCCACAAACCCATCAGAAATCTTATCTTTGGGATTTTCTTTTCCTTTACTGCCATTTTGATATCAGGTAGGAAGCGGACTCATAATATTCAAAGTACTCCGATTTTTATGAGGCAGATTCTGCAGCCAGAAATTTTCAGTCCTTTGGCAGCTTACAGTTTGTGCAAACACATTAGAAATTGCATATTGTGTTTCATGAGAATTTGACCACAGACATCTACTGCTTTTTCATGATGGAAAAATAGAATTATTTTGATTAGTCTTATATAATTTATCCCCAAACTCAAATCAAACCCATTGCAAATATTCATCCATGTAAGTCTTCTGTCATCTCTATTTTGCAACGTCTCTTGTGTGCTACTCCCAATCAGCCAGTTCAGAAGTTTGTTACTAAAACCATTTGTCTGAGTCATTATTCTGAATTCCTTCACTAGATCTCTTTGACCACATCACAATCAAGCTCACAGTTCTCCCCTTGGAGATTAGCCTTATCCTTCAGAGCTTTGCCACACACACCAGCTGCTAGTTGAGCCTACAGCCTCCTCTGCTGCTGGTGCCAGTGAGAGTCCTAGCCATCACCTCCAGGACTCAGCCCCCAGGTACCTCCCTTATGGTGCAGCTGCTAATATCACCCTTCTCAATCCCTCTGTGATCATTTCTCAAAAGTGATTTCATGTCTAATTCAATGTGATAATTCTCCAGATTTGCTGTCTGAGTTCTTCCAACTTCATCTTCTATCTGATGCCATCTTCAGTGTCAGCATGGTTGGACACTATTAAGAAATCAGCTGCTTAATAGAAGATGAAAATGGAAAGAATGAGATAAGAATGTGGATTTTCCTTGTATTTAAATTTTGATACATTAAATAAATAGAAGTGCTAGATTGTGGACTTCCAGGAACTGTAGTTTTCCTGTGTTTCGAGGCATGGTGCTCCACTCTCCAGTTCTAAAAAAAGTAGGCACTGCCAATTGATGTCTTTGTGGATCTTAAAGCAGATCTTTCTCTATCTGACACATTTATTGAGCAAATTAATTAAATAAGTTTAGTTTGGGTTTTTTTTTCTAAATCTGCTTTTATGGTCTTTCAGCCAGGAACAGATCTTTGTACATCTTTGCTTTAGGGCATATGGATTCAAGTATTTACACAGTCTGCTTTGGGTTGCTGTAATCATTTAACTGAGGTATAGTCACCCGTACCGAGGACTCCAGCTTTCCTATATAATCAATATATAAAAAGTTAAGGGCCTTCAGAAGGTGCTTTAGAGTTCTAAAAGCAGCTGTGTGGGGTTACAAAGGGTGAATATTCCTACCCCTTGCTCCTGGTGATGAAAACGATGAGGTTCTGATCCTGATAGTGCATTTCTGGGAATGAGGCAACGATAATATGAAAAAATGATAATAATTTTAACTGTCATTTGAGTCTTGAGTAATTCTGTGTGTTACAGAAGAAGACCTTTAAAAAACAATCTGTGAGACTGAACATTTATTTTGTGGAATTGAACCCTGATGAACTGAAATCCCATTATCATTTCATTTGTTCCCTGGGATTCATTTCTCTGCAGATTTCCGAAGAACAGCACTAGATCAGTACATCTTTCAGCCCAAGCTCACCAGTCATCATCAACACTATCTTTGTATTTGAAAATTAAAAAGTTAATTAAAAAGCAAGGATGGATAAGAATTTGCATTTCTGATCAACAAAGTTTTCAAAGTTTCTCTTGCTATCAGACTTAGTAAGAAAAAAAACCATCATGCCAAAGGATTTTACCTATTACTAGGAAGTAGAAGAGCTTCCTTAGGGTAGGCAACACTTATTTTTTTTTATACAGAGACATTATTATCTGTATTTTTCTCTAAGCTCAGAAAGACATTATCAACAGCCCCTCTTCCAGGTTGCCTAATTCTGAGATTACAGGTGAATAAAAGTATGAACAAAGGAGCTTTTTACTCTGACCCAGACAGCATTTTGAAAGGATCCCCAAAGGCAGTCAAGAGGTGCAGCGGAAGCACAGGAAAGTGAGATGACCTGCTGAGGGTAACACAGTAAACTGGAAATGTGGGAGAGGAACATTGGCTTCCCAACCTGGCTTTTTAGTTTTGCCCTTGATAAAGACACATCCCCTAAAAGCAAATGCTATCATAGATACTCTAGAGTTAATCAAACCTAATCAACTTGAAATGTCCTTGAAAACAATATGCTCCACTGCAGTGCCAAGACATAAACAAAAAAAGAGGTTGGATTCAGACTGCTTTCCTGTCAGTAGGAACTGATGCTGTTAGACAGAGGGATGGGGCTCTGTTACACTTGTCCCTAAGCCCACTGCCAAGAGGGAAGATTTAGTCACTTTTTCCCTAGTTAGCTCCGGGGTTGAAAGGGAGACAACATCCAAATTACTTCTCCCATTAACTTCTCTGATCAGCAGGAAGTTCAAGCTGGTCTGTGTCACACTATTTCTAAGCAGAACCACGTAAAAAAGCTGTATCAAATACCTGTGTGTAAAATTGGAATTGGTCAGAACTAAGGGAAATCAGAATTCATAACAGTGAAGCCAATGAAATTGCATACATGCAAATCCACCATTTTTTAACAAATTCATATTTGACATATTCTGATTTCTTTTTTATAAATTTGATGAACCACTCATTTTTATCAGAAACAGTAAAATTTTAGAAATTCGGAACATCAGCAATATTTTTCTTGTAAGAAAAATATCTAGCACAATCCTAGTTTGGTTATCATTACTGAGAGCTGACACTTAAAAAGAGAGTCAACTTCAGAAAGAAGTCCACTGTGAAAACAAGACAAATCTTTCTTAGTTATAACTTACATGCAACAATGTAAGGCTTAAGGACTTCCTGAGCTGGAAGGTGAATCTCCCTTCTTGTGCTTAACAATTCTAGGAGAACGTTCTCTTTGACAAATGTGTCTAGTTGCTTTTTTTTAACACAATAATACTTTGGGCTTCCACAACATCCTGGGCTCACCCAGACTGCACAGCTAACCGTGGACTGTGTGAAGAATAACTTCCTTCTGTCTAAAAATTTACATGAATTTAAATTGGTAAAGGTTCTTGTGCTACGAGAATAGTGAATAAGCATTACCCATTTGCTTTCTACATGTCTTCCATGATTTTATGGACGTTAATTTATGTTTACATACAATCATTCTTTTTTTCAAACCATTTTCCGCTTAGTCTTTTCTCATAAAAAGCTGGGCTGTACTTTTTTTTTCCACTTCTCTCTACTTTTTGGAGTTCTACTATATAATTTTTCAAATTGGACTACTAGAAGTACGTTCACTGTTAAAAGTGCTGTGTGTCTATGCAGTGGCATGAGATGATATTTTCATGTAATTGTTATAACTCCAGGATCTTTTTCCTAAAAAGCAATGGTTAGTTTATAGCCTATCACTTTCCAGATATCGTCAGAGATGTTTTTTCTCATTTACATAACCTTGAGTTCATCAGCATGAATTTTATCTTCTATTTTATTTCCTAGTCACAGTGTTGTGACATCCTCTACAAATTTTCTCAGCCAGTTTTCTTTTTAACTAACCTGAATAGTTTTATACTATGAGTTCAATACCAAACCCTCTTCCACTTTGTTGATAAATATGTTAAAGTCTCTGCACAGGTTTGTAAGGAAATCTTCTGTTAACCCCTTTTCACTGTAAAAATTAACCATTAATTTCTGCTACTTTTTCTTGTCTTGGGACCTGTGAGAACCCAGATTTTTGAAATCCTTTGTTGGAAGATTTTTTTTTAAAACTTTTTGGAGTTCCAGATAAGTTAAGAGAATTGGTCACCTTTATCGCTTTGTTCACTGGCTCTACTAAAGAATTTTCCTATAGGTTAGTGAGACATGATGTTTACTTTTATATTAAAAATTTCAAATTATGTCTAATAATAATAATAGTCTTAATGGCATCTTAATATATAAGTGTCTTAATCTTAAGACTATCTTGATAATAATAATATATGACCATTCTTTATTATGGCTTTCCATCAGCTTACTCAAAGTGGAAGACAGCTACTGCTTTGCAATCTATCAGAATTTCTTCAAAAGCTTACATTTAAGTAGGCATCATGCCTAATAACATTTTTTTCTCTGATATGGATGGCAGGCTCTATACAATAACTAATTAATTATACGATAATACTAAAAAAATTCACATCTGAGACCATTCAGAAATATTGGATAATACCTTGCTATTATTAATTTTATTGATTTGTTCTAATTGCTAAGAGATTGTTTTGGCTCTGTGGACAGAACTTTCGTGAAGCAGAGCCAAGCCACCCAAATTTTTCCCTGACCTGTTGTTGAAGGGTTGACAAACTAAACTGCCCACAACACTGGGAGGGACTCAGTATTCTTTTGGTCAATAAAAAGTCCAAGTAATAAGTATCACACAGTGGCATAGCTGTGCAGTGTGTGCAACCTGTGATGTAGCATATGTGTTTGCTACACGGTGCATTGACTGGGTATAGTTCATAAAGGCAGCGAGATGCCAGGCTGGAAATGTTTGTCAGGTAAAAAAAATATACACAATATATACAATGTACACAAATTATCCAATGACATTCAAATTTAGAGACAGGAAAAGCGATATGAAAAAGAGTGGAAAAAGAATTGTGGGAAAATATGACTCCTTATTCTTTTATTGTTTCTTTTTGGGTGTTGTGTTAAAAGTTTCAGACTGATTTTTTTCTTTTGGCTGCAGAACCTGGATGATACACTAATCAGCTCATCTTCAGCTTTCCCTTTGTTGTTTCTTAAGGCAAGACTAAATCTAGCCACAAATGTGAATGTGATGTTTGAATCCTGATTTATTTTCATTTCCTCCATTAATCCTGTCTTCTAGTACTCTGTGCATATACAACCAGCACAAAAGTTAAATTCAGCTTTTGCAAAAATTTATTTTATAACTGAAATTAAGGAAGAGAATGTTTCCAGATCATCCGAGGTTATTGTAAAGTGTCCTTTGAAATAACAAAGTTAAATAGTCTTATTTCAGCCACAGATTCCAACATTAGTTTCCCGTCTGTTATTAGTATAAGCAAATCAGCATCCTGGATAACATAATAACATAAAAAAATTGTTGTGATTTATAATATAAATCATAACAGTACCAGGAAATGCCCTGATGAAATATACTGCAGTAAATATAACTCATCAACAATACTTGGACTTGAATCTAGTACAGTTATTCTTATTTATGTAAAATAGTGTCCAGTCACTAAATATCATGCCGAAAACATTCATAGAATATTTGTTTTATCACGTACTATTACTCCTCTTAATATTACTCCTGCCACTACACTGTAGGGGAAAATGTTGCAGAAATGTCCCCTGATCATCCTAGGACATAGTCTTCTAAGCCCTAGAATTGTTCTGAAGCGGGAGAAGGGCTGATCATAACTTTTCCCTCATTTGCAGGGCATGGCATTGCACAGATGGGGCATGCTTTCCTTCTCATTTCCTGGGCATGCTACAAAGGGGTGATAAGAGATGCAGTGGTTCATAGGATAGGCCTGGCACAGCAGCTGGAAGCCAGCTGCATCCATGAGAAAATATGTACAAGAGACCTGTGTCCCACAAAGCTGTACTGGGATTTCAGTGGAGACAATGTGAGGTCTTCCAACCCAGAAGAAAATCTGGAGTTTCAAAGCATACTACATTAAGTGAGCTTTTTTATATCCACCTGCCAGTTTTACATTGACATGTGCAGCTATTAAAGTTAAAAGGGTTACAAATTATTTAGATCCTTGGGAGAACTTACATGATGAACAGAATACATCCAGTCATACCTATTTTTTAGTTGCATCCCATTTAGTAAAATACAGTCCCTGTTGTTCACAAAGGTAAATGTGACAGTACTAAAATTAAAAACAAAAATCAGTTTCTTTTAAACAAAAAAATTTTTTTATATAATTCCTGAAGGATTTCTGAATCATTTTTTAACATCTGGGCTCTCTTATATCTGCTTCACCAGTCTAATAGTCTCAGTTTCAAAAGGAAAGAAATTTCACTGAGATTCACTGGTAGATGACAGATGAATCCTCTTGCACTGCCTGAGACATGAAATTGCAGGTGACACCTGATATATGAAAATAAAAGAGCACCCATCAAATAATCAGCCCCTGGCCTTTATTTTGGTGACGTCATGAGAATGCAGGTGGCTTACCTCTGGATCCCGGTGCTTCAGAGCAAAATGGTGTGCATTGTTAGGGGCTCACTGAGAAAATTTTTATCTCCCCATCTGTGTGGTTTCTGTTGTGATAATTTTGGAGTGAAGCCATCTTTACAATTCTTTCTGCTTAGCTGAAAGTTTGGAGCAATTGGCTGCAGGGCTGTTTATCCTACACTCTCGTGAATAGGCCATCTTTTGGGGTATCAATAGTGGAATGTGTCCTGGACCATAAGTAAGACAATACACGGGGAGAAAATGAATTCCACTGCACTGTTCAACTCTCAAATAAAGATCAAGCCAGTTTTCAAGCTAAAGTCTGAGCAGTCTAAAAACTACATAGAGATCCTTTTCCTCTGCCCAGTACTGGGCAGGTCCTTTTCCCAACATCATATCTGGTGGTTTGAAGGAGTATCTAGTTCTTAATATACTGGTAGATATTTTCAGAGCTATCAGCTGAACATTTAATTTTAAATCCACCATTCATGTTGGCAGTCTAATTGTTCTTTATCTCATGAGCCAAGAAGATATTATGGAAGTATGATATCTCCCCTATAACACTCCTAAAAGCAAGATGTTTGTGGTTTGCAACAACCTTTTCAATCATGCCTGGAAAAGCCCATAAGAAAACCCAAATCCTAAATCAAAGAGTCATTGCCTCAAAGCATGGGGCACTGAATTCAAGTGTGTGAGACACCTGCAGAGTTTTTGTGGTTCTTGTTTATGACCAAAGGTGCAGCTGTTAATAAAATCGTATTGTGGGACAGTGCAGAGATATCAAATTCACTGGGGTGCCAAATTTTCAAGGCTGCACCCCCAAAGTGTCCTCTTGCCTCAGAGACCATTTTATAAATAAAGCCCCAGTTGAAAATCGCAACCCATTGTCATGAACACAGCTAAGCTGCTCTCATCTCTGTGAAGGGATTAGTGGAATTGCTTTGATTACTCAGACTGAGGAAAAGGTGGGACCTTGATCAGGATTGCACTGCTAGTCCACCCTCCACAACATCTTCAAAGAAACCAGAATAGCATGTCCCTTACTTAATGCAAAGTACACAATACCTCTGTGATGGACTAAAACAGGCAATGTAAAATGAGTTTTGCAGCTAGTGCCTTTCTGATGAGATGCGTTCTGTGAATGAGCCAGTCTTCTGTAACACAGTGACACATAAAGAGCTCGTAAAAGCAGCAGTAAACATCTGACAGCTGTGCCCATGGTATAGGCACAGTCAAATATTCACCAAGAGTGGCCTGAAGGGTGATGGTAGCACAGCTTTGTGGCAGTCCCAGTAAGAACGTGTTGTCCAGCTGACCAAGACAGTAAGTCATGACTTCATTGCTGGCAATAGAAAGGCCTGTATTTCAGGAGCTGAGGAAGAGCACTGTGGAAAATACACTCAAGGGGAAGATGCACGAGCAATGTCATCAGTCCAAATAAAAGGAAATAGCAAAGCTCAACTCTATGTGTGGATCAGTCCAGCAGACAGACATTGTTGCTCAATCTAAAGTACAGAGAGAGACTGTTCCTAACTTCATCCCAGGAGCCCTTTCCAAAACATAATATCTCATGTTCTCCACCTTATTTCGTTAACAAGGACTTGTTAGCTTTTCACTTTCAAACTGATAGCTTGTATATGTTTCTGTTGGAGTAGGATGTCGTTTCTTCTTTGGCTCTCTTCTTAGTTATTGCTTTGCCTGCAATTTGCACTTAGAGGTTCTAATATACAGAGTATACATTTATGTGTTTTCATCTTCCATTTTGACCTACCCTAAGCTCAGTTTCAATAAAACGCTACAAGAAGCCAATCTCTTCCTTTGTTCTAACACCTTGATGATCTTCATCTGTTTTTTTCACTGCTATCTTGCTTTCATATCTCACTGAGATCAAACTCCTTGTTCTACATCTCAGAAACACAGCTTTTATTTAAACAGATTCCTTTCTCCCACACACATTCTGGCAGCCATTGGGCTGAGCACAATCTTCCCATCCACAAAGGTCTTGATATTTAGAAACATTCCTGTTTTACATCCAAGCCCCCTCAAACAGACAAGCCAGACAGCACTTCATCCATCCCAGAATGTGCAATGGACCAGTGATTCATGAGTTTTCCTGTGATCCAGGAGGAATTTGATCTTCTACTCTGCCTTAGTTGGAGATGAACTGCTGGCCTTCTGCAGCTGAGGAAGCAGCCACATTCTCTTGATGCTTCACTGCTGCAAGAGAGGTGTTCAGCCAGAAATTCTCTTCTTGTCTAGTATGTATGGCTGTGTGGACACATTTTTGACAAATTAACTCTTCATGGAGAGAGCAAAAATTAGGAGAAAAAAATCCTTAATTGCTGGAATTCTGACTTTATTTTCTATGATTGAGGCATTCCAGCTTTGCTAGCTGGTGGCCTGCATATGGTCTCTTCCTTTTACAGCCTGTCCCAAACCCTGCTGTTAACAGTCAACATTATCTTTCCCCATGCTTTCCCAATGTAAGCTACTCCTTCTCTTCTCCAGTCTCAGCTTCCTTCAGTGGCCTTCCATCTTTTCCATTTTCCAACAGTAAAGAGTCACTAAGTTCACCCTCTTGCTCTGTTCACAGAAAGCTAAGAAGATCTGCAGCCTCACTGGGAAAGTCACCACACTCAGAAGAGCCAGGATCCTGCTGTTTGTTACGCTACAGATAGGAGAAGGGAGAAAGCAGAGGAGTAGACAAGGAAAGCATCTTGGTGGGCAGAGCCAGTATGCAGGGAGTGAGCTACCTGTCCTGTCATCCTGCTCCTTCTGGTGACCTCCCAATAGTAGTTTTATTTTTCTGGCTATGGGAAGCCTTATTAAGGCTATGTTTGGAGCAGTATTTATAGTCTTTCTTACCAAGAATCAAAGGTGTTCTTCCTCCAAAAGTGTGTGTAGGATTTTGAAAGCCATATTTTGCAGATGTTAAATACAAGAATGTGCCTACCTTTTTATTGGTGCTATTTTAAATGTTCATCCTGCCTTCACTGGTCTATGCTTAGACATGTTTGATTGTATCATGATAATCAGGTTTTGACCAATTACTGTCTTCAAAGTATTGAAATAGTAATATTTTAACAAAAATGCATCTATGGAAGGATTTACTTAGGTGCTTCTGTAGTTCCCTGAAGAGTAGGGCAAAATATTGTTCATGTAAGTTCTAGCCCACTACAGCAAATACTGTTTCCATAAATACTTACACAAAATAAAAAATGATTTGGGGATGTTTTCATACCAGGGTTTTTCTTCCTGTATACTTTCTTGAAGTGTCTTTTTATTACCATGAACATCTCATAAAACATATTTTAATGCTGTATGCTCAACAATTGCAGGTATTTATTTTCCAGGAACTTTCACATCAGAAGCTCTGTATCTATAATTTCACACATCCAACCAGAGAGTAAGAAACAATTATATGAGTCTCCAGTGACCTGTGGTAGCTAAGAAAACAACTGAAATAAGAAATGATGGAGAAATAAAAATTCACCCAAAAAATTGAGAGAGCAATTTCAAACACAGATTAAAGGAAACTAAGTTAATTTCAACAAACAAGTAAAAAAGTAATAGAATTATTGAAAAATCGATAAATAATGAAAATTATTCATTATTGATTGGGAGGATTTTTTCACATAACTGAAGGAAGTAGACTAGATATGATTTTCAAGAGATTTTGGCTTAGAATGTTTGTCCTGGACAATGCTAGACAATTCAATGTGCCTTTTTTTTAAACCTTAAAGAGACCAGATTATTCATCACGAAGAACACACAAGTGGAATCAGACCCAGATCCTGGAAGGTATCCTTAGTATCCCAAACAGTTTTAGCTGTGATGCTCATTTTCCCACTTGTTCTAGTCAGAAAGATTAGTCTTAATTATTATATTTTTCATTTAGGACCCAAGCTGTAAGCAAGCAGATATGATGTCTGTGTACCTACATCTGAATGTACAAAGACTGCTCTGCACGTGCAAATTGTGTGCATGAAGCAGTCCTGGGGAACTACTGGTTTATATAACAGTATCTCATTATATGCCTCTCCAAGTTTTATATCTAATTCAGCATGACACTATCAAAGTGGCAGTACCAATAACTGCAGCATTTTTGGTCCTTGCTGTATAGGTAGCTAAGCATGTGAAAATGTTTTTGCTTGATAAAATAGAAAGGTATCACTGAACTCTGGAGCTCCTCAGCCTCTGTTTTAATCACAAAGCTGCCCAGTGTACAACAGAAGATCATGTCTGAGCTTGGTCTATAAATTAAATATTAACTTTTCTATCTAATCTGCTTATATATACTGCATATTCAAACCTGCATTCACTGTCCTCTGAAGTATTTGGTGGACTTAAGTCAGGTTTGCAGCAGGATAAAGAACTGTCCCTGGTGATCACTATGACTAAGCTGAAAGCTCTTACACTTTTAGAGGTTTTGTGCTACAAAATGTCTCCAAATTGCTTATATTCTGCCCTGTTGCTGGAGGTAGGACTGGTAGTACCGCTTATGTTGAAAGTTGTCTGATGCTTCCCATTTTAAGATTCTGGTTTCACTTGCTGACATATTTTTTAGACTTTAACTTTTGGTTTTGAAATGGAAGTTTTCATGTTGTGTATCTCTCTTAGGCTGAGTAAGTTTAGGAAATTTCGGCCAAAAGGGATTCCACTGTCTCTGTGAATAAGCCTGGGGAAAAGCACGTGGTGTCTATTCAAGGGCCCCCAAGCCCTGATAAATTGTTCTAATGATCTTTCCTTGAAAGATCTAGTGCCCCCATCCTTGAAATGAGTCTTTCTGTCTTTCTGAAAAAAATCAGTTTAATTTGGATCCAATCGCAGGCCCTTGAGAGAAGCAGCTTTACAGCTGGAGCCAGTAGTACTGCTTGGGTTGTGGGCTTAGGAGCCCGGCCTGCCCTGTGGCCCCAGCGAGAGGAGCAGCACTCTATGTGTTCCCCAAGGCCTCTTTCTCTACATGTACTACTTGTGTACACATGCTTCATACACAGAAAGTGTGTGCAGAAGTTACAGATGCTGCAAATAACGTCACAACTGCATGTAACATCAGAGCAAGCTGAGCTTTGAATGAAGTGTGCTCTGAAGTGAAGGATGCTGAAAAACAATCCTGGATGGGTACTAGAAAACAGTAACACACATTTGTATCAATCTTTCCATGCCTTCATTCCCTGTCTACAAAATGAGCATAAATAATGCTTCTTCTCAGAAGAGCAGAGTAAAAACTTCACAGTGTAATCTCTGGTTATGAAACGTAATATTGAGCATAGTAGTAGAGCTCATGAAGAAATATGTAATTCTATCTAAAAAACAGGCCTGGTTTCACCAGTAAAAGAACAGTAGATCGGATAGCTGGTCACCAAATATACAGTGGATAAAGCAGAAGCTATTTAATCAAAATGTCTTTTTACTAAGGATCTGAATTGTGGTGAGAAGCACAATGTTAACATCCTACCGGTTTCTGATTACTACAGGTCTGAGTCTGCAACTTGAGTATATTGTATTAATATTCATGTGTAATTTACCAATAGAGTAAGATTATTCTGTGTGCTGCATTTAGTTTCATATTAGATTTGCTTGGTTCTGTATTTACCTGTGAAATAAATATGTATTTGGTCCATTATACCACCACTTTCCTCTTGAGACAGCAATAGAAAACGTTTCTTCAACTTCAGTGTTAGTTCTAATAGAATAATTCTCTGTGTGACTATGAGAAATTTTGATCATATTCTACATAAAACTGTAAAATATTTTATCTGATACCACATTCTCACAATTATCAGTTGAGATTCACTCACTGAAGTACATCATGCATTGAGGCAGCCAATGCTTTCTCTCCCCATTTTTGAATTGCAAACCAGTCTCTTTTCTAGCAAATTCTTGCCTTTTCAAATTACTGGTTAATACTGTAGTAGCAAAGATAAACTTCATAAAATAGATTAAATACTAAAAATGTAATTATGTTTTAAATTAAATGTAAATGTTTAAAAATATAAAACTTTGTAAATGTGTTTTTGCATTTTGTACTGAAACCTCCCATATATATGTATAGAGCAATTGACCACACATAAAACTGTCTCACAAATTTCAAAGTAATAGTTTGTGTAATTATATTGAATCAGAGGGGTCCTGTTACTTTGTTCATAGCTGGGAAAAAAAGCTTATGTAATACTGAAATGAAATGTTATTACAGTCTCACTTACTCATTCTTGGAATTGGCTTAGTGATTACTTCAACATCGACATCAGTGAAAAACATTTGACATCTGGCCTAGAAAATCAGACAGCAGACCACAGAGACTTTGATTAAAATACTTCATGTAATTTTCTCCAATCAGTAATCTGGCCTATTCTTTTATTAGAATGAAGGTTTCTCTCATCACCTGCAAATTTCTAGGAAGACCTCAAAAAAAGAAAGAAAAAAAAGCAGTTCTCCTACTTTTATAATAAATTTCCATTCCAACAAGCAATTGCACAGACTGAAGAGAAGTGTCAGTTCCACTGACAAATTGTTTTCTTCTGTTTGCAAAGGATCAAACATCTGATTTCCACAAGTGGTTTTGTTATTCATTCCTTTATCAAAGTTTACTATTTCATCCTTCTCTGTTTAGTGATTCCTAGGGAGTTTTGCAGAAGATGCAAACTCATTTTCTGGAAAAAGACAGCAAAATGTAAAAGTTTTTTCATGCTCCCTGTATGCCACTGAATAATCCAAGCTAGAAATAATATAGGCCACTTATGCTCATGTTTTTATATCTTCCTCCAGAGCACAGCCACTCTATCATGAGAAAGAACAAATCATTAGCACAGTATTACAACATACATTCAGAAATGAATTGCACTGCAGTATCATCATGAATTAGAGTTTCAGGCTGAGACTCTGGTTCATGAAATGAGAGCAAAGCATCAACAAACTCAGGCAAGAAACACTGCAGTAATGAACCATCACACTGCCTGTCCTCTTTCAATCAAATTCATATGATGAAACTGGATAATTAACTTATATTCAACAGATTTCACTGTATCTGTTTTCATCTCAAAGAAAGTTGTTGAAGCCATTTCAAACACAATATCCCATCTTTCTCTTCTCTACAAGGATGAGGTCCTTGCTAGTTGAATGCCACAGTACAATTACTTACCTCTTAAGAACAACAAGATATGTTCTGAAATATGATACTACTATCAAAACATTCATCATCAAATCCTAATAAAATTATGAAGTTGGAATAGAAGAAGACTACTGCATTTCCTTAAATTGAACGTCAGTGTAATCCTTACTGAAGCTAATGCTCAAAAAACTCTTGAAAGCAGAACTGCAGCAAGGAGAGGGAATAATCTGGCTCCTGGAAACAGAACAGGAAATCTCTCTACCATTATAAACTGAGGACTATAAGTAATGAAGTACCTTACAGGTCCTGACCAGAATCGCTTTCAACGCAGATGAGTTTCTCTTGCTCCTATCGGGTTTTGTTAGAAGCAGCCATATTGGTTCCTCCTGTTTAACATAGTTCTTTAATTATACAACAATACTTCCAGCCATTGCGGTCATATTACAGGGATAAAAATTTCCCTTGTAAAGATGTGCCTAATAGCCCAAGCACAACAGCTCAAAATATTAACAACATAACATTTACAGCGTAGAGCTTGTTTCCTTGTATATGGGGAAAGAACAACCTGCTTGCTATCAGAGCTCAAACACTAATCACTGCATCCTGGCTGTGTTCTGTAATTTCTCCTTTAACTTCATCTACTAATTCTAAAATACCATGCTTAATTTCCCTCTAAAGCTTTAGCACATAACTATGAATTTCACAGTATAGCAAACCTATTTATATAATGGATGCATCTACATCTCATTGAGAAAGATATTGAATAGGATCTATTGCCTTGTAATCCAAAGTCTTACTACTCTGTTTTATATTCTCAAAATGTTTCGCATTCACACTACATTCCATTCCACAGCAGTCTTTTTTTTTTTAGGTGAAGTGATCAAGTCCCTCTGCCAGTGGCTGGGTCAGTTATTACTTTTGTAGTAGTAAAAAGACAGAATGAAAACAGAAAGCTGTATCCTCTTTCTTGTGTCAGGGAAAATGGAGAGAGAAGTGCACACAATGGAGGCTTTTCTTGTGTGGCATGGAGAGCAAGTGGGATACACAAGCTGTATGTTGTGTTTGCTTTGTTCTGCTGCATGCCTGCATCCCTGCAGTAAACTATTGCAGAATTGGACATTAATAACTTTACTCTCGCTAATTGGTTATGGACTTTATAGTACTAATCAATAAACTAATTAAGCTGGGTCAGTTGGTCTCCTGAGTCCTTCTTAAGAACAACAAATGGACACTTGTCAAATCCACAGGTCACAGGCAATGCCAGAAGGAAGTGAGTGAAGTACTGAGGGGAGGCATGCAAGTCTGGAGCGCTGTGAGCCCAGGGGGCCACCAAGACTCATTGGGGAGGTGCTGCTGGCAGAGAGGAGGGAAGGACACCTATAGAAACAAGGAAGTCACTTAAAGCATGGCCATGAGGGAAAGCCAAGAGAAAAGGCTTTTTGAGCAGAGCACTGACTGGAAAGTCCTCAGAAATGGCTTCCCTTTCTTGTGTTCAAGAATTTAAAGTTTATTTTTATAAAAATGTAGAAAGCAGCATTAAAAACAAATCTGCCTCTGTCATTGACTTCACCCTCTGAACAGATCTAGTCTCTAATATTTCAGCAATTGTCTTAAGGGCTTGGGTAAAGAAAAGCAACAGAATTGGTTTTCCATATAACAGTGTAAATATGTGTACATGAAATTATAATTTTCCTGCTTTTCTCTTGAGCATGTGCTACCATTCCTGCCTCTGGGAACACTGAACTTTATATAAATTTGTTTCTGCCTGAAACTTCAACCACAGCCATTTGTTTTCTTCCCTGTGGCTATACCACAAAAATTTACATAAAGGTGATTGACCCTAACATTGTATGATAAACATGATGATCCTTTATGCTATATCTGCTTAATGCAATGAACCTGGTAAAGGCTGAAACAAAAGGAATTATACAAACAGATCATCTGTGATCATAATAGTGAACTGAAGTGACTCAGAATACTCCTTTTAGGCATGTGCCACTATCATTCTCTTTCAAGATATCTGAATACGAATTAAGTGACACCAAGTGTATTTCGTCTTCAAAGTAAGCAACATCTGTTTACTGAGCTCTACTTGGTACTTGCTAAGGATATAACAATTCTTCATGCAATTGCAGTAAATGCTTGGCACACTAAGCTTCCAAAGTAAGTGACATATTAAGACTAGACTAAGAGAGAGCTCCTCTATTCTGTAATTCCCCCGTGGTTCATGTTATCAAGTGATATGATGTTTATTTTCTTCCTATAATTCTTTAAAAATAATTGCATCACTAACAAGTGCTATCTCATCACAAAGGACTAGAGATTTCATTATTTGTCTCAGATGAATCCTTGAACGTGGTTCTCCTGAACATCTGTTGTTTTGCACTGTGAGGAGAGGAAAAAAAAGCACCTCCACTAAAACTTTGTATGTAGCATAACAGTCCATTTAACTGGTTTGTTTTAAAAAATACAGGAATTTACTTAAGTGTTATTTAACTTCTCTCTCAAAATAAGATTGACTCCAGTGCTAACAAAAGAATCTTCATCTTTATTTTTTGTTCCATTTCTACAGAGCAGTACAAGTAAATGATTTTTTTTTGGTTTGGCCATAATTAAAGATAATTAAAAATTCACTTTGGGCCAATCTGATGTGGTTTTTTTTTACTTACTTCAATCATTTTGAAGTTAATTTCAGGTGTAATTAATTTTTGCTTTAACCTACACTTAAAATTATTTTGTTCCGATACTGCTTCAACCATACACATTTTGTACTGATACTAAATTTTATTTAAATTTGAAACTGAAATTTATTTTAAAGAAAATATAAGAAACAGTAAAATATTTAATTTAAATTGAATATATTCTTTTATAAGATTTCTTCCTTTTTTTCCCCCTTTTTTTCCTTTTTTTTTTTCCTTTTCGGTGGTGTCTAATGATAGGACAAGAGGCAATGGATATAAGCTGGAACATAGGAGGTTCCACCTAAATATGAGAAGAAACTTCTTCACGGTGAGGGTGACAGAGCACTGGACCAGGCTGCCCAGGAGGGTTGTGGAGTCTCCTTCTCTGGAGACATTTAAAACCCGCCTGGATGTGTTCCTGTGCAACTTGGTCTAGGTGATCCTGCTCCGGTGGGGGGATTGGATTAGATGATTTTTCGAGGTCCCTTCCAATCCCTAACATTCTATGATTCCGTGATTCTTCAAAACTCTGGATTTAATCTCTAAAATTTTCTTTTCCTGATTAAAGATCTTTTCTGTATACTTGAAATTTCTGGTCTTTACCTTGACAAAGGTAGTGTGCTAATACAGAGACAATACCACTAGAATTTTTCCTACCTTTCCTTCATTTTCACCTGTAAGACAGACAGAAGTCTATTGACTGA
The DNA here is from genome assembly GCA_013401335.1 of Brachypteracias leptosomus. Taxonomy (NCBI): domain Eukaryota; kingdom Metazoa; phylum Chordata; class Aves; order Coraciiformes; family Brachypteraciidae; genus Brachypteracias; species Brachypteracias leptosomus. The sequence goes on from VYZX01033551.1 coordinate 82,575, forward strand.
AGCAGTAGACATTTATTACAGAGACTAAGCATGGTGCAATTTGAAAATGATATATTTGAATGTTTGCTCAAAATGGGTCTGATACATATTTCTAATAATATGGATAGTATTTCATCACCATATGAATCTTTTCTGGAGGGTTTATCTGTGACAATTTCATAATCTGTCACTAAGTGGATTGTATACACACATGCATTAATTCTTTGTTTGAGGTTCTTATGACCATCCTAAACATGGGATCCTGTAGAAGAGTCCTGCCTAATCATGTGTTTACAAAGTTTATGTTTGTTTGCATATTGTATGGTTGCCAAAATGTCTGGATGCACAGCTGAGAGATGGGCTGTGCTATTTTCCATTCAGTAAAGATACTCTCTGGTTTGCTGTTCTCTCTCAAGCCCGTTTCTTAAAGACTATTATTGTAAGGTTTTCTCGAGAAAGTGAGAATAATAAGAAAAATAATTCTTGTTATAATTAGAAGGTTTTCTCATTATAATCTTTACAAATATTTGGGATTATTTTAAGAGAAATCTCTACTCTGTATGACTTAGGTACCCTTTAATTATTTTGTTTAGTTGGATTTTTTTTTAATGATAGTGGAAAGCATTTTCCATTTTAGGTTATTTATATGCATCCCAAAACTAAGAACAAATACAGGAAAAACTGTTGTTTGCAGATCTAAAGTAATCTTGGTCATTTTTGCAGAAGTAAAGTTTAACCTTTATTATACTGAAAATAATTCGGCATAACAGAGAGACAATGAAAAATTATAGTGGATGGTAATATGATGATAAAAGGAGATGAGAAATAAAGGGATTTGTTTTGCTATAGAGTTACTCAGGCCTCAGTTCAGAGGCAGCAAACTGACTTCTTTGCCCTTATTTACCACATAACCCAAGTACATTAAAACACTAGATGATCTCCTCCTACCACAATGTCAGCTTACACCTCTATTTAAATTTAGCCAGCATTTATGTAACTTTCAAGTTACAGTGTAAACAATTCTACAAAATCCCACCACATCATTCTATCAGAAAGTAAAACAATTTTCAAGTGTTAAAAGTTATTGCAATTAACCACAAGCTTTTTACTTTCAGTTCTTACATCACTTTGAACTCTATTTACATGGAAAAATGATTTCAGTTAATCTTTAGTAGGCATGCTTTCCTTCTTTTCCAAGATTTGTAAACTCTTAGCTACATTGCATAGCCCATTGTAATTCTCTCTCAAAATATTATCACATAGAGTGTAAATTCTTTAGCATAAAACTGTCATGGCCCATAATTTCATCCAGTAACCAATGGCTTCAAAATCATGTTGCTGAAGTTTTTTTCAGTTCTCCAAATTATAATTTACAGCCTCTATTGCTACATGTTTCTGTCACATTTTTTTCTTGTTCATAGTTATGGTACTTTTATGTAGTGGCTTAGGGAATTGTTTGCCAATGACACCAATCTGTGTGGTGTGGTCGACATGCTAGAGGGAAGGGATGCCATCCAGAGGGACCTTGACAGGCTGGAGAGGTGGGGCCATGCCAGCCTTATGAAGTTCAACAAGACCAAGTGCAAGGTCCTGCATCTGGGTTGGAGCAATTCCAAGCACCGATACAGGCTGGGCAGTGACTGGCTTGAGAACAGCCCTGAAGAAAAGGACTTGGGGGTACTGGTGGACGAGAAGCTCAACATGAGTCATCAGTGTACACTTGCAGCCCAGAAAGCCAATCGTATCCTGGGCTGCATCAAGAGCCAACAGGTCGAGGGAGGTGATTCTGCCCCTCTACTCCACCCTCGTGAGACCCCACCTGGAGTAATGCGTCCAATTCTGAAGCTCCTATTACAAGAAAGATATGGACGTGCTGGAACGTGTCCAAAGGAGGGCCGCAAGAATGATCAGAGGACTGGAGCAACTCTCCTATGAAGACAGACTGAGAGAGTTGGGGTTGTTCAGTCTGGAGAAGAGAAGGCTCCAAGGAGACCTTATTGTGGCCTTCCAGTATCTTAAGGGGCCCTACAAGAAAGCTGGGGAGGATGTTGGGTAGTGGTAGGACTAGGGGGAATGGATCAAAACTAGAGGTGGGTAGATTCAGATTAGACGTTAGGAAGAAGTTCTTCACCACGAAGGTAGTGAGACTCTGGAACGTGTTGCCAGAGAGGTGGTGGAAGCCTCATCCCTGGAAATTTTTAAGGCCAGGCTGGATGGGGCTGCGAGCAACGTGATCTAGTGGGAGGTGTCCCTGCCCATGGCAGGGGGGTTGGAACTAGATGATCTTTAAGGTCTCTTCCAACCCTGACAATTCTATGATTCTATGATTTTCTAGGTATAGGGAATTTCTTTTTAATAATAAACCTAAGAATTTTTTAACTGAAAGCTCAGTCCTCTGTTAGCAGTGTTAGAGGAAAGAATGCCACTTACTGAATTATCAATACCTATTCAGTTCACATCCCATCTTTTTCTTACAGACCCCTTATCTTAACACTGATCAAGGTCAGTACAAGATGGCTCTGATATTTATCAAGACCACAGAACAAAGTATGACTTCATGATTCATATGATGAGCAGATGAATTTTTAGACTGTCAAAATCAATTACAAAAAAGAAGCATTAGTACATTTTGCAATACATTGCATTCCCAGAAGGTCTTAGCAAGTAGAATTTTAGGAGTTTTATGAGATTAAAAAGCTGAGAATTAAAGTAACACCAGTGAAGATTTTTTTAAGTTTAGAAATGCAAGATACTGCTGGATCACAGACCATGTATACTTTTAAAATTACATAGTGATCAGAATAGCAACAGTAGAAGGCACTTCTTAGTGCTTTCATCTTCTCATACTCTATCAAGACATGTGACTAGTGATAAAATCATTTTAATGTGCCTTGTAACAAGTGGGTGATGAAGCTGGGAAACAAGCTGTGTTGCATCCTACCCCATGTTCCATCGATGATATTGTTAACCAGATTCTGTTCCAAAATCTCTGATTCATGAATTTAATCAAGACAAATACAGTTAAATCTCTAAAACTTGTGTCAAGTATAATTTACTTCAAAATAAACCTGTAAAATGAGGAGGCTTGATCTTGAAACCGATAGAGTAAAATAGTATGTAAAAATATGGTGCAGTTCTACTTTGCCTGAACTCAGATTAACTTCAAGAAGGTGCATATGCCAGCAGAGAATATGTTTTTATGTTTTTTTTCCTGACAACAGTCTCCCTTCTGATATTCTATTATTCTACACAGCCTTACCCAATATTTATGTTATAGCCATCCGCATTCCTATGATTTAAAAAAATCCCAGGTTATTATTTGTAAAGTCAGGCCAGCATTTTGGGTATAACTTCAAATGACCTTTGCTACACTTGATAGTATTTTTTATACAGCAATGACACTCAAAGTAAGAAACAGAGTGAAAATCAGTGCAGCTTTCAAATTAAGTAGATAATGACGTTAACATCTGCTGTGTAAAACAAGGAGAGCACAACTCCCAGTCTCAATTTTTTTTAAATTAGGTAACATCATAGGAGAATGGAAACTCTCTTCTAAATGATACACCTGAATGTAACAGTCGTTTTTCATATACTATAGTCATTCAAGATAATTTAGAATAAGTAGAACTTTATTTGTCATTTAAATATACACATTAGTACTGAATACCACAAAGAAAGCAGTGTTCACATTCCACTCAAGAGCAGAAATATTATCCTATAATTCATATGGAAATTTTTACCTGAAAAACAACGGCAACAATCACCGAGTCCATACTGTTATTTTGTGTGACTGTATGAAGCATTAATATAAACTTCCTTTAGTTCTTTTTAATTTTTCATATGCAACCCAACAACAGCTATCATTTAAAGATGAGTATATAAAATGCTTAGATGCTATAAATAACGTGGACACAAATAATAATGAGAAAATATCTTCTTTTTGAACAAAACTAGTATGCATTTCAAGGGTACTTAGAGTAATCAATCATCCAAATGAGAAGATGTGCTCGGTAGGGTGCTGGAGTATTGCAGGAGAAGGCACCGATCTGTTAAGCCACATATGATGATGTGTTAAACAGAGGAAAATCAGCTGGCAGCAACTCACATATTGATAGTGAGGATATACATTTTGCATGTGAGCAGGAGGGGACAGAGGGCTCTGGAGCCTGCTTTAGCCATCATCCCACACAGTGGAGGCAGGAAGGGACCTCGGAGGTGGCAGCAGGACTGGGCATTGCTGCTGTTTCATGGCTGGCAAGCGCAAGCCCCCTTTATCTCACTCACTGCTAGGTGTGCTTGCGATGACATTCCAGCACCTTTCAAAGCAGTAAGTACTCAACAAGATGCTCACATAATATTTTAATGGTTTAGAAAAACTTTTAGAAACAGCCTGGTCTGAAGGAATGTCTATAGGCAGACATTAAGTGTTGTTAACATGGAAATTAATTCAATGTTAATTCATTAAGTTAACAAAAATTCTCAGGGAATTTTGTATTATTTACTGTCAGGACATGTGCAAACACAACAACAAAATTATAACATGATTAACAGCTACTTTTTTTGCTTTAAGTTTATTCATGTTTTGCCACTGATGCAAGAATTTTTTCTCTGTGTTCCCCACTTGTGAGGTGGTGTAAAAATAGCTGCTACTCGCAGGGATGTTGTGACTACAGATGGTTAAATTATTTCTCATGATTTGACAAAGCAGGTTTTGTTTATCTATGGGCAAGTCATTTGCAAACAGAGTTTGCACTTCACAAATATATTCTCTGCTCATAATTCTTTAATGAGAAACATTTACAAACAAAGTCTAGCGGTGGGGTTGGTTGTGACTGATTCCCTCTGCCCAGGGTTTCCACTGGGTTGTTGGTCATTTTAGCCACACCATTTTGTTTCTGCTCTTTTTAACAACTCAAGTGATTTAAAGAGGAAATTACACCTGCTAAATAATGACCATGAGAAAGAGGTATGTTTTCCCATATGCTGGATCTTTATTATTCAAATCTCATTGTATTTTTCAATTCCCTCTGAGAACAGGCATAGGTCTTGATGTAGCTCACTGACTAACACTGAGGGCCAAAACCCCCAAATACTCCATAGGAATAGCAGCAAACAAACAGGGAACAAGTAAAAGAGGATTGCTGCTGAGAATTTAAGTAGTGTTTGTGTGCTTGGTCTCACAGTATTTCCTGAACTCACACTGCTTCTATGAGGATTAATAGAACATGAAGAAAACATGTATTACTATTATCTTCTTAATAAATCTCTTTTTTTTTTTTTTTAAACCTGGTGATACTTGATTCTTTTCCTAATCTTATTTGTTACAACCTAAATAAATTCTTTTTATGAATACTATTAGTATGATCTTTCTCCCAGTGCCAGCAGAATAGTGAGAACTGCTGTTTGATGATAAAGTATGATAACTCTCAGTATTTATTCAGAATGTAGTCACTAGTACTACCCTTTGCAGGCCAATCTTTGTCTTTTGGTCTTAATCTCGCCTGCAAAGAAAATGTTAGGAAAGGCAGAAAATGAAACAGAACTTTCAAACTTCCATTGGGCAAAAAAGCAACAACCAAAAATCCCCTTCATCCTTCCCTCGTTATGGTTTGTTGAATCTTCCTTTGTCTTATTGTATAATAGGAATAATGTTCATGGCACTGGAGTATACACACAATAAATAGCTGCTGTGGTTATCAAACACCTCAGCTTCACTTCAGCATTTAATCGCCCACAAAAGCCATTTCTTTGCCTTGTATACTTCTCTGCCACAAACATTATCCTGTAACTAACATACACCCTGGAGTGCCAGACCTTCATTTTGCACTCTGAAAGCTGAATTGGAAGAATGAAACACCCAACCTTCAGTTTTTAAAATAACAGTTGAAAAGTTAAAAGAGGGTAATAATAATCAAAATCCTCAAGCTCCCGCTAACCTAGTAGAGAAAAAGGGCTGTCTTAAATGGCATCCCAAAATTACCTGTTGGAAAGGCTCCAAAGAAAAAACGTAGTTATGATAGACATATGCTAGAAGATTATGATAATAACTTTGTTCTGGGAGGAATTAACTTTACTCCCATGTTAGAAATAACCCTAGCAGAGCCAAGAATGCTTCACATAACACAACTTAGAGAAGTTTCCAACAATAAATACAAATGGCTCTCTCAAGCCGCTTCAACAGATCCAAAATATTAATGACCTGAAAGGCATAAAGAAACTTAATATAAAATTGATATTCTCCTAGTTTATTTCCCTGCCTTTTCCATATCCATCTCTTTTCAGCTCCTCAAGTTGCCCCTTTAAGCTGTAGACAGCGCTGAAGAGTTCCTGAGACTCTCAAAACTGGTGAGCTTATTTTATTCCCGCGCAGTCCTGTGTTGACACCCTGTATGCTCCTGATCAGTCCAGTTGGCCTCTTCATTTATACTTTAATCTCATCAACATCTGACCAGCACCTGGTTAGCCCAAGTTACACCAGTTCCTGGATGGATATTTTTGGTTTCTAAGTACTTAGAGGTCAGAAAGAGAGAGAGGAGAGAGAATTGAACTTGTGGAAAAGTTAGACAATGAATAAAACTTTCTTCATTAAAGTCAGAAAGGAAGTATTCTGGGATAGTAATAAGACAAAGAAAACATGACTGAAAAGAAAGAAGGAAAAACTGAAAGAGGGGTAGAAGGCAGGCAAAAAGAGAAAGATAATGGAATCTGTAAAAAGAAAAAGTAAAGAATTTGGGTGACCAGAGAAAATAATGGATCAGCAAAAGGAAGAAAGACAATGCTTTAAAGAGAAAAACAGAATATAACAGGAAAAAAAGAAACTAAACAAATTCCACAGTGACTGGAAGTAGAACTGAAGTTTAGTTAGAAGGTAAAGGCATTATAAAACTGGAAAGAAGGACAAAGCACTGGAAATGAGAAAGGGGAGGTCAAAAGAGAAAGAAGGGATGAAAGAAAAATACTAGGAGGAAGAACAAAGCAACTAACATTAGGCTGGTGGATGTATTTTTCAGTGCTTTGACCACTATGAAGTTATAGAAGGAAAAAGCAAGGGACTACTCTATTATACATGCTATTGTATAAGCTATACTTGGATGAAAAACACCATGTACATAAAAGCAGAGGGTCCTTGCATGGGAGCTTACCTTTTTTCCTATATCCTTTTGATTTATTCTGAATTTAATAAAATGAGTTAAATGGAAGGACTATAAAGTAAAGCAGCAAGATGACCAAGTATCCATTGGTGCATGTTAGCAACCTTCCTTTGATTCTTTACGAAGAATTTAAAGAGAAGAGTTAGGGTCTTTTGTTTGCTTGAGGCGGGATGCTGCTTCAGGTTCAAAACACCACATAGGAAACAATTCAGGAGCAGACATTGTTTGAGCTGTTTCTTCTAGAAAATTTCCCTTTTAGCAAGAGCAGAGGTTGTTGGAATGTTAATCAAATAAAGTTTTCTGATTTATTACAGTTATCTGTGGTGTCATGTTTGGTCTTAATATGAGGCTCATGGAGGAAGGCTCATTATAGTAAGAAGATTGCACATTTACTGTGTTAGATAATTTGAGCCATTGCAGCTTTACTAGTCCATCTTTAGAAGACTACAACAGAGACAGGTAGAATGAAGTCAGGGATATGGCAATTCAGATATACTCTTAAAAGGTTAATTTTAATTAAAAATATCAGCAGGTGAAGGATTTATACCAGGTAGTCACCCTGCCCCCTCTCCTGCATAGCACATATCCAGCTACAGGAAGCAAGGAAGGAAGTCATCTCAAGGGGGAAGTGAACAGAGAGATTTATTTGCTGCTATGTTGAACTTTACCATGTTAAAGCATTCTGCCACCTAATGGAGTTCCCAGTCCTGATTCGGTCAGTTCTCAGGAGTCCCCCACAGAGTGAATAGAAAGAGGTGGCTATGAAGAATCTCATTCATGAAAGCCGAATGCTGACCTGTTAAGGAGAGCATTTTATTTATATTAATTTCATTCAAGTGTCTTAAAAAGAATCACATTGCAGAGTAATTTTCTTGCCTTTATCCATTCATTGGCCCAAATACATATTACATTATGTCATATGGGGTCACATGGTAGGCAGAGGAGGTCCCACTGCTGGTCACCTCGCAGCCAGGGGCATTCTCTGGGGAACTGAAATACGTGATTTAAAGGCCCAATAGGAAGGGGAATTTTAAAGCTGAACCTTTCACAGTTCAAATTAAAAAAAACCCCAACACTGGCCTCTTAGGTAAAAATGTGGATGCAGTCACTTTCTCCTTCTCTTATTCTGTGTCACCTGAGCCTGCTACATCCAGCCTTACTAGTGACATAAACAGAGGAACACTAACCTGTGACTATTTAAGGCACAAGTCATGAGCCTAGGTGCTTTGGCCTCTCTGGATTTGGGAGTTTCTTGCTTTCTCAAGGTATCAGGGAAGCCGAGGTACCTACAGGATTAGACAAGATGATACAATGTCATTTAGATATCAGTGATACCTAAAAGTTGGACTTAGATGCCTAAGGAGGCATTGAGATCCTTAAGTCCCCCTTGTAAATTGAGCCCTGTGTTTCTTCTCTCATAAAACTGTCTCTGTCAGCAACATTGTTCCCATTGTTCCTTTCAGAAATGTTCTTTTTTTTTTCTTTTTTGCCTTTATATAACCTGCTTTACATTCTTTGTTGCTTCTCTAAACTTATAAAATCACCCTATTATATAGAAATGTAAGTCGCTTAAGTCATCTAACAATATTAGCTCAGTTCAATACATTCAAGATGAAACAGCTGTATGAGCTTTAACCCTTCATGCCAGTCTCTGTTTATTATCCTTACTTATTCAACTCACAAGCTGAAATAACTTTCTTGTCCTGAGCCATGCACTTTTCTTCTGACCGAGCTACTAAACGTTCTGGTTGTTCGGCTCACTTTAATAGCTTTCGTTTTGCATTCACAGTGGCTTTTCAGCACATTATAAGTGGGACTGGAAACATGGCCTCTCATTTAAGGTTGCCAGACACTCTGCTGATTTCAGTTACTTAGAGCTTAGCCAAATTTCAGCTGTTTGGGATAAAACAATGTTCTATGCCTTGAGTCTGCCCTAGGCTGGGTTTTTTTGAGAAAATTTCAGCCAAAGTAATTGAGCCCCATTCAAGAACAAGGTGAGGGATATTGTACGGTTTTGCTCATATCGAAAAATACTGGTATCACTGCTGTGGAGATTTTCACCTTTTCTTTGCACTGACTCATGGACTATGGCTTGGACTAAGTGGTCTTTGCATCTAGCCTACAAGCAAGAAAAAGCCAGCCTGCATGGGGCTGTCTGTCATCCCAGTTTGATTTGCCAGAGTAGATCATGGTGGTGGTGGGGAAGCAGACTTTAATCTCCCCTGTTGAGTCCCACAGTCACCAAGATAGGAGGGCAGAGTTGATGTGGCAATAAGTCTTCTTCCTACAAATGTACAATCAGTGCAACTTTGTTGGTCCCAAGTCTGCACTGGGACTGCGAAAAGCAGTTCTACTCCTACCAAATTTGTCCCAGTTCTTGCTGTGACCTGCACATACTGCTGTTTTGTGGGGTGTATGCTCCAGCAAGCATGTCACGGACATCACAAGTGGCTGCATCCAACCTTAGATGTCATCAGCTGAAATGGGGAGTGACAGGGAATTGAGCACAGACCTCAGGATGGAATAGTGGCACCAAGTGCTTCACTAGACGGGATGGGATAAAAAAGGTCAGACGTCTATGTGAAGAATGGATGTGAAATGACATTAGGACTACAGAATAAAGGGTTGGATTCCAGCAAAATGTATTGCATAAAGTGGCAGAATTATTGAGTGATGCTGGGCAATCACTTGAAACAGACTTTTCACAAGATGTCAATAAATATATTTTATTAGTTTCCTGGGTCCTGATTTCAAACTGGGATGTTTGATTTGCAGAATGGTACACATTCATGTCTGATAGAATTGAAAAGGATTTTGTATATGTGCAGGGATGCCACGGAGTCCCCCCAAGGACTCAAGAAATCAGATCTAGATATATCTGGATGAGAATCCAAAATTAGACCAAGCTATCTATTTTCATCAAAATTTGTTTCAGCTTTAGCCTGCAAATAATAATAGCACCATAACTACCCACTTGATGAGACTTACTGAGAACAATTCCCACTTTCTGAGAAAAATAAATTGGCAGAGGACTCAGACGCTCTGCTGGCAGGGAAAGACTTGTAGGAGGCACTGCATGGTGTGCATTTGCAGGTGGTGTATCTCCAAGTTATGCTGCTGCAGGAGATGCACAGCTCTCCCTGCCTTGCTGTCCTGCTAGCAATGAGCACCAGAGACAAGCCCCAGAACAACTGACTCTGACTTTGGGGAGGGTATGAAAAGTGTGCTATAAATATAGTCTCACAGCACACACTGAACAATGAGAAGACAACAAAATGCAGAACAACAGCTTGTTAAGTGGAGGTTGTCCATCAGCTGTGATGAATGGTGTAGGGTCTTGTGTACAGCTGGGCAGTAGCCACACAGTTAAGGGTTGTACCAGAATGAACACAAAAAATAAGCCAAAACAACGTTGCCGAAGTGATCGTTTTTAACATTTGAGTGTCTGATTCTGAAAACCTTAATGAAGTTCTTGCAGAGATTTTCCCTGTGTGTATGTATGAAATGAAATACTTCACTCCATTATTTTTATAAGCAACTTTTGCTCCTTACTTTTTACATAGTCATTAATCTACATTTCTTATTTAAAATTAAATGAAAAAGTATCTTGATAGCAATGATAGCACTATTTTATTAAAGAATATCTTCTGAAGATGACACCTGGTATTTATAGTGCCTGCATTCATTGTGGTGGCATTGTAATGCTGTAATTATTTGATATAATAAAAGGTATTATTTCTCTGTGTAAATCTTACTGCAATTCAAGTAACCAGTTTGGCTCATTGATTCTCCCTACCAGGAGTATCCATCCACCAATGATTTCTTGTAAATCTAAGCCATGATAATAAGGAGACCTGGCCACATTCGTTATTTGTTACCTTCATCAATAGAAAAGTATAACGTCAAGGATACATTTGACCTTATTATCTTTAACTCAATGTTAAATTTATAATAACTTTCATGAAGATGTTAAACGTGACACCAGGCACAGATTAAAAGCATTAGTACAAAATCAACATCTTATTGGTTTAATCCACAGTAACAAAAAGGACTTCAAGCTCTTGCAGAAAGGTTGCAAAATCAGTCTAGAGCTAGGTAAGAAATTTTAAAAATGCAGAGAACAAAAGTTAGTGTTAGCTGAAAACAAAGCACTGCAGTGAAGATAGACTGTGTTCAAGTTGCAACTACCAAAATGCTTTCCTTAAGTAAGACAGATAAGCAAGATTTGGTGCTTCTGTTTATTGGGATTGTGTTGATTAATGCAAGAGAGGTTTTGGAAAACCCATGTAAGATACTACATTTAAACAGGAAACAGATGGCCCTTAACTGGGCATGCAGGTGAGGAAACAGTGGTTTCCTAATTTCACTGAGCCAGCAAAACAAGAAGAAATGTAATGCCTTGTTTGTTCTCTTCAGTCCAGTATGCACTGGATTTGGTATTACTTTTAAGTATTGTAATTTTTTTTAATGCACATTCATACTTCTAACAAGTCTACAGCCTGACCAAGGGCTCATTCCTTATGAGTGTCCTTCCTAATCCCATATATTTTCAGAGATGTAAACCATTCCCGCTGAATTACGCGTACAATGGTATTAGGACAAACAACAGAAATCCATGCAAAGTTAACTATTTGCAAGGCATGATGGGCCTGGGAGAAACCGTAATAATTTATAGAATGCATTAAAACTGGATTGCAGGGAAATTTATGATAGGCAGCCACATAATAATAAAAAAAACAAAGATTAATTAACATAAAAATTCTAGCTGTCATATTTCTCTAAGTAGAAATAATTGCAAGGCAATTTTATTTCACTGAATGAACCTCCAAATAGGCACAGAGTAAAGTCAACATGAAAGTGAAAGTCACCTTTAGACTAGAAAAAGAACAGGTCACAAACTATCTGGGTGGGCTGGTAGTAATGTAATTACTTTGTAAAATGCAACTGCATTGGAAACAGTATGAAGTTAAGAAAGAAAGGATTTTTTAAAATCTATTTTCCTTGCAGTTTTGGAAACTTATGATAAATATAACACCCTCAAAACAAGACTTAAGAGAAAAGGAATGAATCAAGGACTGGAAGGAAGATTTTTTGGGTTTTTTTTAATGACAGTTACAGAGTAGTTCTGTATGAATATAATATAACCCTGATCTGTAGAACAGTGTGTGTGTATAAACATATATATATCTACCCCACACAAATATACATAAAACAAACACATAAGGCCGTATCTTAGGAGAAAAATGGAATGACACCAGTTTTACAGCCAAAGAGGAACTTTTCCCAGGGGTTTGACTTTACTGTCTTTTGCACAAATCTGAATCAGGAGGTACCCCACTGAAGTCAGCCAAATCCCATCCCTGAGACTGGCTAAGGGGAAAGATTAATATATTCCTCTGGCTGACTTTTAAAACAAAAGCTGATTTATTTTGTTTTAAGTCACTCCATATCTGCAACCTGTGACTGCTGATGTATCAGATATGGCTAATGTCACTGAAGTGGGAAGTGAAATGTTTTATAGCAAAAACACCTGGTTTTGACCTGTCCTGACTACTTTAGTAGACTGCCACAGAGCACAGTTTCCAGTGGTGTGCAAGCACTGGGGAGGCTGACCTCTATGATCTGCTTTCATCCTGTCTAATTAAGCCAGAGCAGATACATTCCTTGTTGAAATTGATAGCTGGTGGCAGATCCAAATGAATTTTCACATATTTCTGGTGATGTACAATACGGTCCTGTTGTTTATGCAAGCATCATGCTGTATGCCAACATGATGCACCATACCATGTGAGGCTCTGGCAAACTTACAAAGGAGAGCAGGAACAATTTTAATAGGTTTCTTTCAGATTGGATGGTAGGTATCTGATCTAAATGTTAGGTGATTTCTCTTGAAGTGTGTATCAGTAAAAGCTGATGATTTAAACTTCTCCAAATACTTTTAATTTTCAGATGTTTTAGTGCCAAGTTCTTTTTAGTGAATATAATAGATTTCAATGTTGCGAACAGTGAAGAGGGTGTGGTTTTCATATACATGCAACTTTAATGCCCTTTGAAATATAGTAAAACAAAGCTGCTTTCTTCTTTGACTTAGCCAAATTGAAGTGAGGGTTTATTTACACTTAGACTCATTTAAAGGCGTATTTCTTCCTCTGCATTGCATTTGAATGTAATATTATAGTTAGGAAATCCAGATGGATTTTGTCTACTCTTCAGTCTACTTTGAATTCCTTACACTTTAATTCTTAGCTTAGTATTTTTTACATAAATATTTTTACCTAAAAATTTGCTTTTCTATTTTTTTTTTTTTGTATTTCTGACATTTTTCATTTATGCAAATTTGGTTAAAAGGCTAATATTTCAAATACATGTAGAAAAGGTGCATGTCATTGTGGCTAGACCAGGGCCAAAAAGAGAAGTCCATATGAAATAAGCCTCTGGTTTTGTAACTTACAGTTCCCATTATGTATCTGTTCTGCTAGTGTAGTTTTTCTGTCCTATCATGAATGTCCAGCTTCCTTCTTCTGGCTCCTTATCATGTGAGCTGCACTTTCTTGGACTCCATTAATGTCACTTAAGTATTTAAGTGGATCACCTCTTTTTTCCCCCTCTGCATTTTGGACTGCAAATCTGGAGTCAAGATATTTGCTCTTCTTCTATCATAACTGGGTTCTTCAAATTTTCTAGTCTTTCAGATGAGTGTATTACTGACTATCTGCTTCACAGGGCTGTTGTGATATTTAAATAATTCATTTTTGTTACTAAAGCATATATGACAGCAGTGATGGTGCTCCCCTCACCCATGTGCATCTAAAGACTGCACCTTCAGAGAACAGATCTGCACAAAAAGATCTGACACCTTGTATGACATTAATACAGCAAGACACTGATCTCTGTGTAAAGTGCCATATTTTCAAAATCACCTCACCAATCAGCAGTTCCTAAAATTTGGCATAAATTACATGAACTGAGCTCTTTGGAAGGTCTATCCTGATTTGTATTGAATGTGCACATTAATCAAACATGGAGAGTGTGGCATGCTGACAATACTCTGTTCTGTAAAAATGTATCTGTGCTGATAATGCCTGAATTTGTTTTGCTCTGAACCAGCTGTGAACTCACACTGGTGAGTGCAAAGTAGGTATGAGACGATGCCAAATCAGAATAGCCCTTATTTTATATCACCTTTTAACCTGTTATAAACCTATGCAAGTAACAATAAAATACATGTGCTCTAACTGGACCGAATCTTGCATATGGTTACACGTCTGTGCACGTCCTTTTTGCAGAAGGACAAAGCATGGCAGAAGACTGTGCGGGTCTGTGCTACCACTGCTCAGTGCAGGGCTTGGCAACAGAGCAGTTGAACAAAGCCAGCCTGTTCTGAAACGGGAGCAGGAATGACTACTTAAAATGAAAAAAAGATAGCTATCATGAACAGGTTACTTAGGGCAAGCTGGGGGTAGAGTGGAACAGCCATGTAAGTTGTAGTAAATAAAGGAAATGTCATTTATAAGTCTTAAAAATACAATGCCATTAATGACTTCAGCAATAAATACAGTGAGCTGTGCAACCTGCAATGATTACACACATTGAGACTATTATTTTTGGTGACTAGTTATAAGATTCCAGTGCATTGTTCAAATACCAATATAAAGGGTCTGGGTGGTGATGAGGTTTTTGCTTCTTTAGGCTTCTTTTCACTGTCTATTATTCAGCAATTTTTATAGACCTTGTAAAAACTGGAATTCCCTACCCTGCTAATGAGACATTAACATGCAAAATGGGGTGATATGAAATACAATATTTTTATGAAACTAGCTATATTCTCATAATCCTCAAAACAGGGATACTCCTTGATCATATCCACTACATGATCTTATCTTGCCTGACATCGTCTTTGTGATGTGGCAAAATTAATCCATTAAGACAACAGTTTACAAAAAACTGTCCAAGAATATGCAAATAAGCTCAAAGTGAAACATAAATATTAGTTCATGGTTTAGGGTATTTTAAAATTAAAAGAACAGCAACCTTTGTTTTGTTTATTTGCTTTCAAAATATTATTCTAGGAGTTAGTGTCAGAAATAAGGGTAGATCATGAATGCTGAAAAAATATATCCGAGTACGCTAAAAAAATTTGGTAGTGAAAGAGACAAATTAAAGCTTGGTAGTGATTTGCAAATGGCAATAAGCAATTCAAGAAACATTTAAAATGAAGCAGCAGTGGTATATGCAGTATTTGAACATCCTATCTTTTGTGACTGTGCCATCAAAGTCCAATACAAACACAATATGCTGTACCTAGAGAATCACTTGGTGCAAAAACACTACATATTTTACAATCTAGATGTTCAGTTATGATGAATGTCAACAAAAGCAGCCACAAGAATGACCCTCCTGACTGCACTTCAAAATCTTGCCAAGAAATGTATTCCCTATACTGTCATAAACAATCTATTTGCCTTCGTCTACTGATAAACATTTCCTATCCATTCTTTTGAAGCACGTAATATTGACATACTCTGAGATAACAATAGGAAGACTAAAATAAAATCCATTTGGATTAACTCTTATGTTCAAGGTCTACTTTCCTAATAAATAAAGTGATTTTTAATTCTTATAAGCAGTCATAAATACTGTGAAGTGCTTTGGGTGTCACAACTTTAGAAACACTGCTGTGTGTTAGCAGCATTATCATTTTCCATTTGTGATACAGCTTTCTTGTGCAGAGCTGATACTCTGAAATTGGCAGTATAGTCTGAAAAAAACCCAGTAATATTGTTTCATCAAGCAACAGTCATAAAGTAGCTTTTTTTCTTTACCTTAACAGCTAGCAATCAAGTCAGAGCATCCTGCCAGTTATCAGTAAACAACTGATCCATAGTCTCCCAGAGACCTGTGTCTCTAAACATATTTGTCAATCAATTTGCCTACTTTGTATTAACAGCTATACTGGCCATGTTTACAATGTCAAGAATGTTTACTGAATTAAGCACAGTTATCGTGCAGATAATAGTATTAAACCATCAGTATTAATATTGACTCACTACAGTTCCAAGACATGCTTTTAATGCATGGTATCTTACCACAGATAAAGAGAACACAGTAAAAAAGTTATTTTAAATATAGAATAATCATATTGTGCTATATTACACACTGTTGTCTAAGGCAAATGGGTGTTTCAGAAAAGAAAAAAAAAAGAGATTCCACATACATTGACGTTTCATCTCAGGTTAGTGATGAGTCAATGGTCATGGAGCACTTCCTAAACATTTCAAGGCTATTTTTCGTGTTTCACATTGAAGGTTTTCTGCACACATATCACATCTTGCCCAGCCTATAGGGGAGAGGTAGCTTTTATCATATCCCTTTTACAGCTTGAAAGAGTTAAAAAAGCAGCACATATTTATTAGTCATATTATAAAGGTGATTGTGTAAGCCAGGTTCTGGGTCTCTGTGTCCATATACTGTGGTCTATCTACAAGACTATAGTCAATAAGTCTGATAATATGTGGAAATATAGGTATGTTTATGACAATTTGCAAGGAGGCAGGAATAACAATGTTGAGATTCATATTTTTTCCACAGAGAAAGAAAGAAGTGATGAGAGAAAGAAGCACAAATTGTTTGTTTTTCTTCATCCTCTAAATTAGAAATATTTCTAAAAGCATCCATTTTGTCTGATAGTCTGTGCAATATTCATTTTAAGATTGCTAAAACATTGCTAAGACATCCGAGTCACAACAGCCGAATTATGCAATGTATTCCCAAATAAATACTCAGAGCCCCAGCACCTACTGCTTGATGTCTGTAAGGAAATGCATTGGTGAGTAAGGTAAAAATCTCTTAGGAAAACTGGCAAAAATCTTCAAGATGTAAGGGAAAAGTGTGTCATTTTCTCACCAATAATCTACACTTTTATCTTACATGAAACAATTTTTCACAAAAAAGTCTGCACTACTTGTATTTGATAAAGAAGAAGAATTAGAAATAGGTCCAATTTCCTTTTGAAAAACAGGCTGCTTCTGCTTTTGATTGGCCTTTTATGTGACCCTCTATACAAGGAGACAGATAATAAATATAATGATTTGTACTGAAAAGAAAACTGTAAGGATAATGGCCCAAACAGTGTAGTTTTTTACTATGTTACCATAGAAAATAATAGCAGCATGGTTCACATGGATATAGTTAAGGCTGTATCAGTGTTTCCATTATAAATCCAGTTCTTCATAAGTTTATAATTTCATTTTAATAAATTTTTCTCTTGGGTGAACTGCAATATAGAAGGTTTCAACAAGGAACACTTTTCCTTTAATTTAAAAGATAATACTTTTTTAGCTGGTCACAAGCCATCTGGTAATCAAAAAGAACAATTTACTTGTTTATAACAATGTTTTGCACCACCTAACAGAGAAAAACCAAACAACTTCAAATGAAGTAATGAAACCAGGCATTGATTAACCTATAGCAAACTGTCATCAGTCTTGATTGTGAAACAAGTTCTTTTGCTCATCTGCTAAATGTACTTTTTGACTACACATACTAATACCTCCTCCAAGACCCTATTCTGCAGTTAAGCATATGCTTAAGCGCTCTCTTGAATAGGAATGCTTTCCAGAACTCAGACCCTAGAAATATATACATATTTAATTAGAAGGTAGTGCTTGAAGATAATTCAATCCTCTTCAAACAGCATGTGGTTTACTGACTTCTGCATGTCTAACAGCAGTGTACTTGTGCATTTGTGTATTAATGACCAAATATTGCTTTCTTCTCTCCACACTATTCCTTTATCTTGATGGGCATGTTTGTTAATCAAGAAAAAATGAGGGTACACCTGAATATCTGCTTAATCCTACAGTGCTTCCACATACAGCACTCACTAACTTCACTAAGTATTTTATGTTGCACCGCCCGAGCAAAATTATAGCTTGTTTACCATGTGTTTCCTTGATTAGTCTGTGTCATAGCTCTGGAATTACTGAAATGCAGAGATGTGTGTTAATGGGGAATATTATTCATTAGACATAACGACAACAGATCTATTTTACTATACATTAATATACTATAGTGTTTCACAGTACTATACTAATCTATTTTACTTTACATGGTTAGATATCAGTGACATAATTTATTAGTGAAATAATTTAACAATCTAGATATAAAAATAGTATTTCATCATTGAATAACTATATATACATCAAAGGTGCATGGAACTGCAGCATTTTAAGCAGCCATGCTTAGGGAAGTTCAGATCATCATGTTTGGAAAATAAGTCCTCTGAGCAAGTCAAAAAAACAACCTGGGCAAGCACCAAGGAGTCAAAGGCTGCCAGCAAGAGCTACTGATTATTACTCTGCAACAATCCTTCTTGTTTCTCCTTTCAGAAAGGGAAATATCTGCTGTCCTACCCAAAGGGAAGCTGAGTATCTTGGCTGTCCACAGTTGCTGAGACTATCATGGTCTTCTTCAAAGTGAGGGTGGGACAACTCTGCTGAGGGGAGGTGGGATAACTCTGCTCTCTTATTCAGGGGAGCCATCATTGTAACAGAGTTGTGCAAAGCCTGCTCAAGTGCTCAGTAGATCCTGAGGACTCTGTCTGTGAATATACTTTATATTCAGGGTTCTGGGTGAATTCTGGTCTAAAAATAGGATTCGCCTTTTATTCCTGCATGTTGAACACCAGACTCATTCTTGGCCTTTATCCTGCACTAGAGCATCTGCACTTACTCATATTCAGCAGAGCTGCTGCCTTCCCACCGCTCAAGGACACTCCATGCCAAACAAAGCTGGTTTATGCCAACTGCCTGTGCCTGTGGCTGGGGGCCTGGGGGTGAGTGAAAGGGACAATGCAAGGCTACAAGGCAGCGATATGGGGGACATGCTGGGGCCATAGGACCACCTGTACATGGCCATGCCTGTCTCCAGATCCTTTTCCTCACTTCTTGCTCTGATGTATAGTCCCATATACTGAGAATCTAGTAACTAGAGGGGTGCCATACAAGGGTCAACACAGCTAAGAGCAGAATATTACTAAAACTCTGAGCCTCTATATTATCACTTCCCTGCATGATAAACAGCTCTACAAATGTTAATTTCCCCAATGTTACTAGAAGTACAAACAGTACATATTGCTTCAACGCTGCTGTGCATGGCTTGTGCATTTAGAGGGAATGTGTTTAATTTTTATATTTATTTACTAGGGACACAAATTTTAACAACGTGAAATATTTTGCTTGTATGGTATGAACACCAATAGTTTAACATAAACTATGGAAGGAATCCAGGCTGTGTTGACATATTTTATGAATGTTATGGGATGCCAGATTGGAGGTGTACATCTGTGTGGGTTGGCCAGTCATCCCACTGCCGTCTGTGTATCTGTATGCTTAAATGAATTAGCTATTATAAAAACACTGCATAAACAAGTTTAATGCTGTACAATTTCCTTTTGCTGATGTAAAAGTATCTGAATCACAGTGAAGAAAGCTAACAATGATATTCAATTGCTCTTTCACTAGTCTTACATAAAAAGTTGGAAAGCTATGCACTTTAAACCATTTCATCTCTGATGCCGAGGACCCTGTCTCTCCCTTTGACTCCATCTCCCTCCATGTCATTGGCAGCAATCTTCTTGCAGCCCCTCATGGCAGGAAGTACCACTGCATAATCCTGCAGTCAAAATCATTACCCAGTGACTGCCATCCACAAGGTCACTCAAGGTTGCTAAAATTCCTTCCAACCAGCCTGGGCCTGGAGCAATGACTGCCAGAAAGCAGCACCAGATTGCCCTGCTATCAGTGCCAGGATACCAATATAGAAGTTAGGAGCTGTGAGATACCTTAGGGATTTCTCATACCTGAGGCCATCATGCTGGCTATCAAGGCAGACGTGGGAATTGTCAAGAAATGTTTTTCTCCTGTGTATCTGAAAATGCTACTACAATAACTCTTTGTTGCTGAGGCACATGGCAACAAAGGCTTTGAGTTTACTTCTTATAACCTTTACATTTGCCACAGGATAAACATAGAAACCTCAGTGGTCAACGAGCTTGGTAAGAAGTGACATACTCAGCACTGGGAGAAATCACAGGGGAACAAGAAAATCAAGCTTTTTCTATTTTACTGTATAAATAAACATTTATAAGCTTGGCATTTTGTGACTTGTTCTGAATATGCTGGTCAAAAGGAATTAAAAAATTGATTAGAATAAAAGTTTGTGTGTTTACTTACAGAATTTAATCTTTAAGTTAAATTAGAACCAATAAAACATTTTGAACTTTTTTTTCAGCTAACAGTTTGTAGGCTAATTTTGAATTTGAATTTATTCCAAGTGTGATAGCTTAGATTTGCCCCAGATGGACTTTCAGTTCTGTTCAAATCGCTTGACAGCACCATAACAGCCATTTGTAACTAAGTCTGCAGAAATGGGCTGGCACTTGCAACCTACTAGCATTGCTGATCTTTTTGTTTGGGAAAAGCACCCATAAATCACAGTGCATTAAAAAGGCACAAACATCTCAAGCAAACATCATGAAGAATCCATTGTCCTGTAGATAAGTATACAAATAAGTGCAAAGCATCACCTAAGTTTTATATAAGGCGAATATTTTTTGGAAGGCAACCAATGCAGTTTCACATGCTGTACTTTTTCTAATCTGACTGACTCACAGTCTTGTGATAGTGAGATAAGCTAGGTAGGCAAATTTTTACAGAGTTGCAATTACTGAAATTGTCATTACGCTGCTCACTGTAAAATAAATATAGATAGAAGTGAAATTATGCACAGGCTAGAAGTAGAAAGTGTTTTGCTTCTGTTTGCTAAATTAATCTCTTCCTAAATGGCTGCAGGCCAGGTAGGTTAGCATTTGTGGTTTCAAAGGTTTTCAGCGCTTGCAATGAGCCATGAAATTACTGCATGCTGCTGAAAATGGCAGCTGATGAAAGGAAAAGAGCGAATCCCAAAGGCAGAAAGACAGGAGGAAGCAAAATTACAGGCAGAAAGTCTGATTTTTGATGTTGCTCATTGTGAAATGTACACCCAAACTTTTAATAAAACATAAAACATTAATAAACCTGCTAACAATTCCTTACAATTTCTTTTGAAGTCTCAGTATAATTTCTGAATACTTATTAAAAGAGGCAATGATTCAATGGTGGCTGAGCAGTTTCTGTCTGTTGGATATGGTATATTGGTATACTAGTGACTTTTGAAATTAGATTTTTATTGATGTTTTTTAATTGAATTATCCAAAGGATTGATGTTTTCTGTTAATAATGTGACCCTAAACTCTTGAATTGTTGATCAAGTTTAACTAATATTAAATTAGATATTCAATGGTAAAACATACTGTCTGATCAATGGTGCTTTACCATTCCATATCTTCTCAGCTTGCTTAGGAATATAAATCTGGCTTCAGCTAGTCAAGTTGTTAACAGCTAGTTTATTATATGACACGTATATGCCACAGGAATATCGGTGTAGCTTCTGGGATGAAACAATGATTTTAAGCACTATGAAAAGGAGGATACTAGCAGAGGAATCACGCACAACATTAGCTAGGATACTTCAGTGTAGTACCATTTTAGTTTTAAAGAAACATACAAATGCACAAGTCCTTTGGGTTGTTATCATGCCATCAATTTTTTGGCTGAATTGCCTATTACTTTCAAAGACTCACAGTGTGGTAGGATCATCTGTAATTACTTTGTAATTATTAAGACATGGTTTATCATAGAAGAAACCTGTTGATAAAGGAAAAGAAAATCAAGGACATAACATTAAAACATTGGCATTCTATTAAAAAAATACTGAACAGACTAATGAATTATCCTAGAATCTGGTTGTAGTCTTAAGCGCTTTGTGCAGGCAGATAACCTGCTTATTGTGATCAACCATAATGTAAATTGGGGTAATTCCTGGTAGAAATAAGCCTACATCTAATATCTTTGGGGACTGAGGAAGCTTAGACTTTTCTGATACAATTGATTATGTAAAGTAATGTCTGCTTTTATAGGTCCTTTAGAATAGACAGGTCTGAATCAAACAAGGCAAGCAGGCAAGAACTGAATTCAATACTGTTATCTAGAAGGAATCAGACACGGAAAGCAGGATTACATCCTAAAATTTCATTGATGGAGGTGACTGGCTTTAAAGGTATCTTTACCTTAACAGAGCACTTCTGAGCCGAGTTGTCTCCAAAACATATATCTGTAAATGTAATGGCACAGAAATGGTGTACAGCTAATGGTGGCCACTAGAAGTAGGAGTGCAGTATAGGATGTGGTGAAATACCTTCTCAGGTATTTCAGAAAAGGAACCCAGGCAAAAGCACTTCTGGAGTGTCACAGGCTCCTCAGAGTCTGTGTATCATCTGTTTGAGAAAGAAGCACACAGAAAATTGCAAGCAATGTTGTTATTTACCCAGGGAGGTCAACTGAATCAAGGCAATCACATTGTAATTTGAATGGAGACTTAGAAAAATCATAGCCCTCCTGAACAGGGCCTCAGCTGCATCCTGAGCAGCAGAGCTGTAGTGGCCAAATCTCTTCCAAACAGAAGAATGCAGTAACCAGGTAAAACTGCAGGAGGAATGCTACAGGTAATTGCTGAATTGAAATCACAAGCATGTATATACACACAAATTGGGATTTTTTTCTGCGTAAGTCCAGTATGTGGTAATGCATGTGCAAAATGCCATGCCCTTATCTATTTAGTTGCTCATTCATACTGCACTCATCACTGTCTCAGCACCTAATTTTGAAGACTATAAATATTATATTATCCACACAAAAATCAGAGGTGGTAACTGAGCTCAAGCTGTGCCCTGAGGAAAATAAAGCAAATTGTGCCACATAATAAAAGATTGATATAGGAAAACCATTGCATAGACGTAATTCATATTCATATTGAGAAGCATTATGTTGTATCTAGAGTAATCACATTATTCATTATATACTGTATGCTATAGAAATAGAAAGTGTGTATTACACATATTGTAGCTTAAGAAACATCTTTAATTACATTTTTATTAAAACTTGTAAAATAAGAAACAAACATAGAACATGCTTACCTCTCAGCATGATAGGAATAATTTACCACAGCACTACAGAAAAAGATAGCACAGCACATGTTCAACATTTAAAACCAAAATTTTGCATACTCAATGTACGGTCTTTCTTACCAGACTGAAAGAATCTTACAAGGCTGTAACAGAAGGCAAACAATGCCAGCATACGCTGTCACACATGCACAAAGAATAACATTGAGCTTCATGGAAAAGCACAGCAATTTTGAAGTTGAGTTATGAAACTAGAGAGACTTCTGATTTTTAGAATCTTAAACAGCCAAGCAACATTCCCCTCATCCTCTAGAAAGAAAAGAAAGAAGGAAAGAAGGAAAGGAAGAAATGAAAGAAAGGAAAGGAAGGAAAGAAAGGAAAGACAGAAAAAAGAAAGAAAGGAAGAAGGAAAGAAAGAGAGAAAGAGAGAAGGAAAGAAGGAAAGAAGGAAAGAAGGAAAGAAAGAAAGAAAGAAAGAAAGAAAGAGAGAGAAAAGAAAGGAAGGAAGAAAGGCAAACTTCCCTAGGGAAAAAAGTCTATTTAAAAACACATGAGAAAAAATGAGTAGAAAATAACAGAAAAAGTTCTTGGTGTGAATACATCTGAGTTTTGGGCTGAATTCTGCTGAAGTCCCCATTTAAAAAAATAAAACCAGTGGCAGAAATGAAGAGACAGGAACCTACAATTGAAGTAAACTAAATGTTGGCAACGTAACTTCTTACTAGTTCTTACTAATGTTGCTTCTTACTAGTCATGTAAAAGAGAATAATTTTTTTGGATGGATACTCCATAAGTAAACGATGCTGTGTGTGATAAGTAAAGGATACAGAGGTATGCATCATTTGATAAATTATTCTGTTAATGGGAATACCTAAGTGAATTTGGGGAGAGAAATAAATGGAATCCTTATGTAGTGTGTTATAATTTGCTGCACAGAGTGGAAACATAATGCAAGCAGGACTTGTAGAGGAAGTTGCAGTTTACCTAGAATTTCTTGGGGGGAAAAAAGGGAAAGAAGGTTCCTAAATTACCTTCTTAGCAGGCTATGTGCTAGCTCCCTGAACCAAGATAAAGGAATTCTGGCTACCAAAACTGCCGCTTTTTGCTACTGAGAAAGTATTAGGTGAAGTCAATAACTTCATTAGATAATGTGTGAGTTAAAATTGTGTGTGAATATATATTGCAGATGTGTGTTGGAGAGTAGAGATTATCTTTGATTGTTTCACTACTAAAGGTTTAAGTCTGATAGTATGCATTGTTTGCTACCACGAAGTAGAGAATGAAATGTAATGATCACAATGTACACCATGGACATATACACCATGCGAAAGGCAATAGGTCTACACTACTGTAAATCAAGGCAGCCTACAACTCTGCCAGAATGATAGGAAGTATTTTCCAATTAGATTGCCACTTTTCTCTGTGGTGCTGCAGGCTCAGACACTCCCTCATCAGGGAATGAAGATGAAGAGGTTTGGCTAAGTGATTTGATTAAAAGTGATTAAAATAAAAGGTATTCCTTCCTCTGTAGCTGGTGGAGTTTCACAGCAAATAATTTCATAGAAACATAGGTTTATTTCAATCCATTTGACCTCCACTCTCTCATGCACTGGATTAGAAATTAAAATGAATCTCAAAACAAATCTCCAAAGAACTGCCATGACCTGTATGGTTTCACCTAGCAGTATGCCCAAGAAAGCCCAAAGATCTCCATTCTGCATTGCTTTAGCTGTTATCTTTGAAAACTATACCCTTCCTATGGGATTTTATTTATTCCCTTTAGCATTCAACCATCTTTCTTCAGCCTTTGTTATTAACACAGCTCAATGTAATTTATTTAACTGTAGGTATTTTGATGCAGAAATTGTAATTAAAAGTAGGAACCTTGAGTGGTATGATACAGCTTTTCCCCATCTGAATAAAAAATTCAGAAGTCTTTGACATCACTGAATTTGAAGATGAACCACATTTCTTACTCTGGCATAAGATTGACAGTGTATGCTCAGATGGCTTCTTTGTCTACCTATATATGTGAATATTCTCAGAATTAAGGTGGTTTAGGCTTAGCATGACTATTGCTGGAACACTAAAACTTGATGAATTGCAAGGAGTTTGTTAAAGGCCCACAAGTATGAGTGACAATGTAGGTCTTGCCTTAATGGTAAAGAAGTATAAAGCTTTATTTCTCTAGTTTGTCAAAAAGAACATGAAAGAAGCAAGTGCTGAGCCAGAAGATTTATGCTTGCAGAGGGTTCTTTCCACCTTCAGTCAAAGACTGGACTAAATTCAATATATAGGAGGTAAAGCCAGATAGATTCCAAGTGGAATTGATATAATGTTCTAAACACTGAAAATAATTAACTATACAAAATTTTTACCTAGGGAGGTGACAGACATCACCTGGAATGCTACACTTGATGTCTTTCTAAAGATTATGCTTTATCTCAGAATCATTGGAAACAGTGGATGAAATTACAGCTTCTATTTTATGCAGAAAGTCAAGTTAAATTATCATTGTGTTTCTTCTAGTTTTAAAAACCTGCAAATCTACAGGAAAACAAAAGAACAGGTGGCAGTTATAAGAACAGACAAATCAGAGAAAAATTAAGCAAGCCAAGCCAAACCTTTGTGAATTCCTCTTGTTGATTATTCAGGCCACATGTTCTCTTTTCAAAATTTGCCAGATCATTTGTGCTCATGTAGGAGCTCATCATACTCAAATAGATCACATTTTTCCACCCATGAAATAGTGACCTTTTGGACTGGTAAAAGTGATTTCTAGTCAAAAGAAATAAAGACAAAAATGTCTCCTCAACTGAGGAATATATCAGGCTAAAAATTTGGTAAAGCTCCTCGGTTTCTGAAAGCATGAGATGGCTGATGGCATATCCAGCTTCCTGATGTGCTGAATGGAGCCAGTCCTCAGCCCAAGTCAGAAGCAAACCTTCAGCTCGCATCTCCACTTTCCTAGTTATACACCTTAGCTGTACTGTTATCTCAGTGTGGCTAGGCTGTTCAGAGGAAGAGGGGTGAAACAAGGCTGGAAGTGTTTCAGGTTGCCCTGTATTTAAGGGTGAATCTTTTTGTCCTTTAAGTAACCACCACCTTACACACTGTTATTCTGCTCCCATTTAAGGCAATTACCTGCACACACTGCAGCTGCTGGTTTGCTTGACAAAGTTGTTGCTCCAGAAAAACTGAAAAGCCATCGCTTAAAGACAGCCTGAACTGAAGGTCTACCTTCCTCTGAAACACAAACATGAAGACATTCTTAAGGTACAGGAAGCAAAAAATAACATAAACTTATGACTCCATTGAGAATGCACCTCCACACACACTAGCAGCAATATTATATTGAAGGGATTTTTTTTTTTATGCATTTGCCCCAAACACTGACTTTTACGTTGCACTTTCCATGTGAGAGTGTGCAGGAGCACAAGAGGTTAAAGCATATCCTGCCTGGCTCTGGCGAACAAGCAAGTGTTGCAGGGGGAGGCTAAGGGCTGCTCCAGAGACAGGGAAAGAGAGCTCACACTTGCCCTCCTGCTTGCTCTGGGCTTTGCTGATCACCAGGAGAGGTATGGTTTTGTTACCTTGTTTGATTTGTGTTTGCAAAGATCTCCTCCTACTGAACAGACCTTACTACCTTTTGCTGTATTTATTTCTACTTGGTTATTTTGCCAGCCTCTATTTCGACACCTTCCTGTGTCATGGCCAGTGAATGAATGAGTGGAATGTGACAGACTGTTGCATGCATTAAAGCTATGGGTAAAAAGAAAAATCCCAAGTAGGACTCAGAAAAAGACATATTCAAAGGGGCATTCAAAATGGTTAAACACAGGCAAATGTGGAAATCTGCCCTTGCCTGTCAAACTAAAGGCATGTATAGTATAAATTGTGATCTGCTTTTAGGACCCAATTCTGGTTTTCCTGAAATCATAACTGTAAAGAAAAGCCAGGCTTTTATGTATATGTATACACACATACATGTAAAAATCCTCCAGGTCTCCACCTCTCTACATTTTGTCACGTGTCCTTGAGTGTGATACAATGTCCAGGTAAATTAGTGGCCTGAAACATGTTGTTTGTAACAGTGAAAAATTACCACTTGTTTGCAAAAGATGTCACTTTATCTGTTCTGAGATTTTACTTCTTTACCAAATGATTGCATTTAACTGATACTTTTCTCAAAAATGTTCAAACTAAGAAAGTAATAATTTTTATGTGGAACTAAAAGATTAGAAGATCTCAAAACCCTGGAACAGAGAAGATGTCTCCCTATCAATAGCCTCAGTAGAGATGAATTTGTCAAAACCCAAGAATCACATTCAAGGTATTTAGAAAGACTACAAAGATGTTTTATGAAGATGACATAGGGAAAAAAAAAATCCCTCTCTTATGAGCAGAGAGTTCAACTTAGAATTTCAAATTAACTTATTGTATGATGCATTATTTAATAAATGTTAGCATTAATTTTTGAAGAGTTCAATTTGCATACTATTACTGGGCCAAATGGTTGATGAGGATCACAATTAAAGAAAGATGTACCGTTCATTTGGCTAAGAAGGAAAAATCAAACTAAGTCAAACTTTCATCATTACACAGAATAAAGGTGGCCTATAACTGCCAAAAATATAGATCTCTGTGACAGATGTACTTAAAGTTCTGCTGATATTTAAATCAAACTTCTTGTAGTCTGACCCTATGCAAAAGCACAAGATCCTCTCTTAGACTCAGTTAAAATATTTTAAAAACAAAAGCTTCTAGTCTAGGAAAAAATCCAGTGAAAGAGAAGTTAGAGGTTTTTTTAGGGTGACATCTGAAATAAGTTTTCATGACCTTATCTATGACTCATTTTCAGGGTTTTTTTGATGAAAAATAAAGAGCGGAAGTATTAACATTAACTTACCCTATCAGCTATATATGTTATACCAAAGTTACAGCTACAAATAAACATTGGCATTTAGAAGAAATGAACCGTAAAAGATGGTAGCTCTTACAGATTCATAGATTATTATGCTGGAAGAGATGATTGTGAACCTCTAGTCTGACCTCCTGCATAATGCAGGCCACAGGACTTCTCTGAATTAATTCCTGATTGAACTAGGGCATTTCCAATAGACCCAGAGTTCAAAAGCTCCCATAGTCTACCCTGAGCAGCCACCTTTTCCATGGTACATAAAGCTCCACCATGCAGATCCTGGTCTACCACATCACTTTTGGATTCAGAGAAAAAGAGAAAAATAAATATTTTGAAAATATTTTTCATACCCCTAAAAATCCTTCCATGAAAAAATATCCTACATCAATCCCAGTCTTTCATCAAAAACTGAAAAATGTATTTTGGGGAGAGGGGGAAGGGTGGAATTGTTGGAAATAATGATCCGGTAAAAGACTTCATCTATTCTCCTTTAACCTCAGCACAATTGCCTTCAGGGACATGAATCATTGTTTCTTTTCTGACTTGCAGTTTTGGAAGAGCCCAAATCCTCAGCTTCCCTGGCCTGACTTCACTGCAAGGGGCAGAGGGCT
The DNA here is from genome assembly GCA_013401335.1 of Brachypteracias leptosomus. Classification (NCBI taxonomy): domain Eukaryota; kingdom Metazoa; phylum Chordata; class Aves; order Coraciiformes; family Brachypteraciidae; genus Brachypteracias; species Brachypteracias leptosomus. The sequence goes on from VYZX01033551.1 coordinate 111,297, forward strand.
CCTCCCTCAGCCTCATACCTCTTGAATCCTGCATGATTAGTCACAGCCATGAAAGGAGACTTCAGGTGCTCTTAAGAGAGGTTGATGCTGAGTATAATATTAATATAATATCTGGAAGTTCTAGCTTTGGACTGAGACTGCATTGTACTTGGGATGACACAAAACAGAGGAAAAGGAAAACTGTCAGAATGTCAACATCTGTGAGACAAAAGGAGGATAAGGAGTAACTTAAAGGCATACAGAGTCATCTTCTCTTAATCATGAGGGGCAGCATAGAAGAAAGCACAAAAAATTGAAAGTTGGCCTACTGGAAGTCAACATCAGCCTTTAGCTATTGAATCAGGGCTGAGTGGGGACAACACTGATTTGAACTTGTATATGGTGACAAGTAGGGGTTGTTTGAGGTGATAAGGAGCAGAGAGTTACTTCATAGAGTATGTATACTGTATATCTGTATAGAGCAGATTCTTTTGAAAACTGCCATTCCTGCTAGGATTTACAAAATAGTTGTTACAAAAAACAATATTATCTCCTTATTTTCTTGAGCTTACCTGGCTGCCTGCACCATCTTGTTGTTTTCTAGAGATACTATGCCATAATACATAAAGCTGAGCCATGGCTTGAACATGAAAACTAAAAATCTGAGGCAAAGATTATGTTCATGTTAGTGGTGTGAGTAGCAGGCAGAATGTTGCTGCTGCTCATAGCAACAGAGAAAAGTCTGAGGCAGAAAGGAAAGAGCTTTTTCTCAGTCATATTGCACACGAGTTGAAAACTACATCCATGAAGAGATATAAAGGTTTAGCTTTTCAACAAAAAGATCTATTTCAGGACAGAGCATTAGATGTACATGTATATGATTCATCTGCACAGAGATGGTAGCTGAATTTGGGTTATTTAACTAAATTGCCCAGATATCAGATGCTGAGGAAATGTTACAGTGTTAATGTGTTCGAAGAGTGGAGCTGACACATAGCATAACATTGGGAGGCCAATGTCCATGGAAGCTTTATCTGGTATTGAATGTTATGGTTCATTTTATCAGAATGGTACACTGTACTCATAGCCCATGCTTTTCCTTGGCTACCCATCTACTGCCAGGTCAAAGCGTTGGTTATAATCTTTAAATCCTTACAAAGCTTTAGGGTCTGCAGTTCTAGAGACTGCCTCTGTATTTTGTATTCTCGCACAACAGTTAATCCTAGTTATGGCTGTTTCAGGTAAATGGGAAAAAGAAGCAAAGGAAGCTGTTTAATTGAGCCACAACTCAATTTATTTGGGAACTATTATTCGCACCATGAAGTCATTTGTAAATCATTCTCAGCTGAAGAAAACTACCTCTTGCTCCACCCCACTGAGCTACTGAGCTCCTTTGCTTGTTAGATATTAGAAACTAAGCTATACCCCACTATTTCTTTAACAGACGTGTTCTCCTAAAACCATTTCCAGTGTGGATTAATGAGGAAAACTTTTCCACCACAGACTGAATAGCTTCACCACAGAAGTCTCTAAAATAAATTTTCGTTAATGGTAAGTAGGTAACCCCATGACTGATTAACCAATCTGGGCAAAAAACCCCATACCCGATACTGAAGAGTATAAAGGTGAAAGGAAGAATATTTTGAAAGCGTATAATGTATAATATCCCCAGCTGAATATGCCAGTCTCAGGGGTAGGGACCACTAATCTAGGCATGTGAGCACATATGGGAGCAGGATCAGACTTTGGAAAGACAGAAGAGATTTTATCCCTTTCTGTAAATAGATCTGGTAAGACAGATAAGCCAAACAGGAGGGAGGTGGGGGAGAAGGACCCTTAAGCAACATGAAGAAAAAATATTTTCTAGGAACTGTGTCCCCACCCATGGCAAAAAGATCTTTCTTTGTTTGTTTGTTTTAATTTCTCTTGGATTTTCTCTGGACTTCAGCAAAGTTGTCAACACTGTTTCCCACAGCCTTCTCCTGAACAAACTGGCAAGATGCAATTGTGTGGATGGTCTGTGAGATGGGTAGGAAATTGGCTTACAGGNTCACAAGCAACTACTGAAGAAGATAAGGGACAACAAGGGAAAGGTTCCATCGTGACATAAGGAAGACATCTTTTACAGTAAGAACAGTCATTCACTGGAACAGCCTCCCCAGGGGTATGGCAGAGTTGCCACCACTGGAGGTTTTTCAAGATGAAACTGGACAGGGTGCTAGATAATCTCGTCTAGGTTAGACTAGATAATCTTACAAGGTCTCTTCCAACCTGAGAAATTCTGATTCTAATCAGGACTAATAACAAGGCTTCTTCTGAAGTTACAACTCCACCTCGTGATCCAATGAAGCATATATGTGATTTTCAAGGGACAAAAAAAGACTTGACCTTTCACCCTAATTTCCATTAAACTTTATAATAGTTTTACAGTTTTTCAATTTAAATGCATGTACTCTATTGTCCCAGGCCATGTTAGCACCAAAGCTATCATTCTGAAGTAGTCTTTTCCTCTGTCTCCTGGTATGACGCAAGCCAGCAATTCAGGTTTTATTTCTATGTTTGCCCATTCATAAAATAAAGATGATGAAACCTTCCCTAATAAAAAGCTTGTATATGTAGCTTGAAAAGTGGTACACTGATGGAAAGAATTCGTGTTAATCTATTTGTGCTTAGAAGATACAAGCTAAATTAGCAATAGTCTCACCATAGACTGGTATGTGACCATAGATCATGGATCACCATAGATTTGTAGATTGACTTGCAGTTGCTATACATGCAGAATCTTTTTGATGTCTTATTTGCAATCAAGAAAATATGAGAATGCATTTAGAAAGTTTTTGAGTACATTTAAGCAATAGATACTTGAAAGCGTATTTTATAGAATAACTGGTTTTATCACAGATTATGCTAAAAAAGAATCCACATGAATACACCTGCGTTAAGCACCCTTCTCAAACTCAAATATTTGGGCTATTTAAAATATATATGTATACTGCCAAAAGTAACTAAATCATATCATGAACTAATTCATTTCCAAATTTTCCTGCTTAGGCTGCAGTGTTTTTCAAGTTACACAAATACTAAAAAAAGCTTCAATAGAAAAATCTCAAACAGCTGAACTACTATCTTTGAAAATTTATTTTAAATACTCACATCACTCCCAAGATAAATCCTTGAAGCTCTGGGTGCCAAGTTTTAGACTACAATGTGGGGTTTTTTACTATTGAACTTTAAAACTCAGAAATGAAAGTTCATAATGCAACTAATTATACAATTTAATTATTGTGATGCCACTGGGTACCGCTATAATTTTCAGTGTATTCTTAGATTATGAATACAAAAAATAACAAATAAAAACAAATATAAAATAAAGAAACATAAAGATAAAAAGTGAACATTATTTCAGGGATTATCCTACTATGATAAGGGAGTCTGATTCTTATCTGTTGAACTATTACTTTACTCACCCTTTATAGATCCATTCTTCCAATAACCCTTGCTACTTACTGTAATATTAATTCATTTATTCACATTTCATTCCTCAAGAAAAAGCCATTAACACACAACAGTTCAATGTGATCTAAGGCAATCTAGCTAAAACAGATACTTTGGTAAGGTTAATTTAAGATATTTTCCTCTGTCACTAACAGACTAATGGGAATTCTGAAAGGTGTTAAACTGTTAAATATTTGACCCTTGGCATAATCTGCACTATGTGCTTTGTGCCTGAAGGCCACTGTTTAGTAGTTTAGAAGAAAACATTATTTTGATTTTCTTCTGCTACAACAATGTCAGCTGGCAGTCCCGTCACCAAAAGACATCTGTTGAGAATAAATAATTCAGGTAGTGTGTTGCCACCTGAAAGTATTGTCGCCATTAGCATGGATTGCATTATCTAATGGTGTTTCAGAGGATTCTTGATCCAGTACTCTTTCAAGACTAACCTCTCACAGGTATAGTGTGAGGGATAAAGTGCATCATCTGTAAGTCATGGAAAATCTCCAGAGTTTAGCTATGTTTAGTATTTTTATCATCTCAGGTATATTTAGAAGCTTTAATTCTCTATGCAGAGTATTGACAGAGGAAGTATCGAGTGTTTAAAGCACAGGCTGGCATCAAAGCTGCACTTCTTGTTTTGGAAAAAGCATTTAAACATATGGCTATTTCTGTATACTCCATGATGCAGTCCCAGACACCCAGCTCTCACAGGACTGGCTTCCTTCAGAGGACATCAGCTACCTCTGTGGTGCAGAATGTTTGGCTCTGGGGCCAAGATGTCCCAGGTCCCTACCTGGAATCTGGGGGTCCTAGGACCTTTTTTCATTGTGATGGTTTTTGAATTGAAAGTACCTGATAGATTGTGAGAGTTTTACCACAATCCACCAGAATAGTACTTTTAACAGCACAACAATAAAAACATATTTTGCCTGCCTAGGAGCATGAATGAAGTTTGAAGGTAATGGAGATATGGACAAGAACTTTGATGTTATTTGAGACATAAAGGATGTTCTTTTATCTCTTTTGTAGATCTAGCCTGTATTGTTCATCATAGGGACTCTGAGCTCTCTGGGAAGAAATACTGTCTCAGCTTCAATCACTGACAGCACAGCCGTTGCCAATAACACTGCTAGGATATAACCCTATATCTCTGTTTCTTATGTGTATTACATTATTCAGAAATCTGATAATCACAGACAGAAACTAACTGGCAGATGAGATTTCATTACAAATATGAGAAGCCAAAAGAGCAAGGTCACTAAACTGAGTTCACCTAACTTAAACATGGTTTACTATAATACTAAAAAGGTGAAATAGTTTGAAGACACAAAGAAGTCTGTTCTACTATTGTGTTGGCAGACCCTAACTTGAGGAACATTTTTAAAGAATTTTGGTCATTTGCCATAGCAAGGCAAACAGGCCTTGAAAACCCAAGACTTGTATCCTGTCTCAGCATTAACATGTGACTTAAATGAATTTGAATGCCTATCTCCACTCTTAGCATTTGGCATTACTGGTTTGATTGTAATCCATGACCTGAGTTCTGCCTTTCAATACTCTATGCAAATCATTGCATATCTCAGAAAACCTCTGCTGCGCATGTCTAGAAGGAACTTTCTACTTTTGCTGAATGGCAGGATAGAGGAGAAAATCACAACAATTTGCATACCAATAGGGTTGCATGAGTGATGTCTGATATATTTTATTAAAGTAATTCCTATTTTTAACAGAAATGGAAGCAGAAAAAATATTGATCATATTTTTTTCAGTATATTTTCTTGATTTGAATGATTGCGTTTAATAACTTGTATTAAACCTTAATAAGATCCTATAGAAATTAAAAACAGGGGTTATAAGTGAGATATCAATTAACATAAGAATCAATTTAATGGTAATTTAAATAGCTAACTTATAATTTTTGCATAATGAAGTGGCCTGTGGGCTTGAAGTCCTAATCATGACTAATTAATTTAAAGGATGTTACTTTTTATTATCATTGAAATGTCTGACAGGTGATAAAACATTTAGGGTTGCAGTCACAAACTTTTTACATCAGCTATAATATAAGGAGACAGGTTATATAAACCCTTTTTCTGAAAAATGAATATTTAAGGAAAATAGCGTTAAGCAATTTGGATCAAATTCAGCCATGTTAGAAGTGGATGAGAGCTCCATGAAGAAATTACATCTCCCTATGTGAGGGCTCAGTTTTATCCTATCTTTCAGTAGGAAGTGGATTCTGAAGTTCTGGGTTTCTTTGCAAACAGAGTCCTTTTGAAATGAATGTATATACCATGCAAGGAAATCTTTACCGGGTGACATTTTCACAGTTTTTTTTTTCTTTCTGTGAATCTAAATAAAAATAAAAGGTGACCTAATTAAGTCCTAATATGTGATATCTTTTAAGGAAAATAAAGAGTTGGGGTGAAAACAACCATAGTTCTCTCCCTCTAAGAAACAGTAGTTGTGATCTGCAGTATCTTTGTTGCCACACCACACCAAGTGGTCTATACACACCCTGTGCATTCAGCATCATGGCATTCTGGCTTGTGGTGTCTGTTGCTGCTTGCTCTCTCCTCCACCTCCCATTGGATTCCTGCCCTGGTGACACTGAGGCTAAAAAGGTTCTGCATGTCCTTTTGCTAATATGTAATCCAGATTGTAGGAATCTCTAATAGCAGGGAAAGAGGGCAGGTCATAGAGTACAGGAGGATAACACATCTCAGAAGACTGTAGTCAGTGTTGGGTAGGTAACGGAGTGAGGCTTCAAAGGGCTGTCTAAGATGAGCCACTCAAGGTGAAGTGAAAGCCCTCTCCCTGCGGTCAGAAGGTTGTGCTTGCAGGCTTTTTGAATAGTCCATCAGGGCAGCTTTTTCAAAGCTGGTATCAAGTCTTGATGGCTAGAGAAAGGGAATAAAGCTATATGGCCATTGAAAATATTCTATATCTAGAAGCTGCAAGAGTAGTGCTGTACTGAGCTGTAAGGAGCATCTGTAATCTGAGGAACTCATGTAACTAGATAAGCTGTCAGAAAATTTTCAAGATTTCTCAGCTGTCACACCCAGCTCACAGACCATGGAAGCAGCTTCCAGGAGTTACGGAGATGTTCCCCTGTGTTCTGTGAGGGAGATATGGGAAATCACTATAGAAAACTTGCATGTAATTTTTGTGAAGCTCAGGGAAGAAAATTATTACCTGACTTAAGTGAAATCCAGTATCCCAGTTGTTAGACTTCTGCATTTAAGACTGAGGAGTTACAGAGAGCCTACCATGTTTCACTAGAACTGGGAAGGGTAGCCTGGATTTTTCCCTATGTCTTTCAGGTGACTGAAGAAATACTTGGTGTTTTGCTGGCTTCAGGGGAGAAATTCTTGATGGTTAGATTGTCTCTCAATAAAGAATGCAAAAACTCTCATTTTCATCCTGATTAGGAAGATGTGATTAGAAATTTAGATTTTCCAGAAACACTAGTCACCTTTCTTTAGAATACCTTAACTTCAGCAATCCGTATTAAAGATTTTTAAAGAATTTAACAAGATGAGACAATATTGCATTGAAAACATTTTATATCACAGAATAGCAATAACAAAGGGAACAGGTGAAAATCTGAGAAAAACAATTGGGAAGAAAAATAGATATCCGTAGAGGCAGGATCAATATTGAAGTGTATTTTGAAATTACTAGAACTACACAGTGGAGAGGAAACTTGGGTAGAGACCCTTGAGAACATGTTAGCTAAGAAACACAAGTGTCAGTAGTAGACATACATGCCATTTGCACATCAGAAAAAAGGAAAAAGAAACTGCTATACAAGCAATAGCTGTGGATGAGTAGGAGGCAAGATGTATATGAAAGTCTTTACATCATGCCACATCAAGTTACCTTGTAAATAAACAAGTTTAGCCCAATAGATTCCAAAAGTTAAACTGTCATATATTTACCTACAATGAAGGAGTGTGCCAGACTTCTGCATTGCCCTAAATGCAACTAGTACAAGGGAAGAATGCAAATGAAACACATTTTGTTTATAGAAAGATATGCAGCTAATCGTGTTCAGTTATTATCATAGAAATTACATGTTTTCTGCTTTAGCTACATTCTGCCACAGTTAATAATTAAAATACAAACACATGAAACACTAATTTAATGGCAGACTTTGTAATTACACAAGTAGTATAAGTGTTTCTTTTGTAAACATGTGAAATTCTTTTGTACATACTGTAATTAGGAGATCATAAAAATCAGAGACTATCTCAAAAGGAAAAACTGGCCCACTTTTTTTTCTGAAGTAACTGTATGTGTACAGGAGCTGTCATCAAAAAAGGTTTTTCCACAAAGCCTTAAAGTTTCTAAGCGTGTCAGTTAGTCAATCCATGTCTATTGCTGGTTCTACAACATATTTTTTACAAACTAAAAGCAGTTGGCTCAATGTGTTCATAGCTGTGGGAAGAAATCGTGTACTGGAGCAGCCAGTGCTCATGGGCCCCAGAAGGAAAAAGCAGGGCTGCCAAACCCATCCTGAAGTCTGAAGAAAAATAATGGTGGCTCTGAGGGCAAAGGTCTTCATGAACAGTCATGAGGGAAGGATTTTGATTTGCATCCTATGGTGGGTTTTCTCAGTAAAGAAATTAGGTTTTTGGAAATCTTTGTTTTCAAAGAACTTTCCCAGACTGCAAATTTTTGTTATGTTACTTGCCTAGGTATCTCTTCCTCTATTCCTATCTCATAGTAAGAGCAATTGGGGAAATGAAGTAGGACACATTCCATCCCTGGAGATGCATGCTCCGTCCCTGGAGGTGCTCAAGACCAGGTTGGATGAGGTCTTGGGCGGCCTGGTCTAGTGGGAGGTGTCCCTGTCGTGACAGTGGGGTTGGAACTAGATGATCTTGAAAGGTCCCTTCAAACCTAAACCATTCTACGATTCTATGACAAAAGAGAGATCTAAAAGGAAGTAATTTGTAGGAAGATGGAAAGAAAAATGATTCAGAAAGAAATGAGCTGTGCCACAGGAAAGCAGGACTTTTCCATGTCTCATCATGCTCAGCATTTTCTTTTCATCTGGGTAAAATCTCTCTAAAGCAGAGGGTCTGGTTTGGTTTTTCTCTTGTGTTTGTGACATATCTCCTCAGAGGATGTTACAGCTAACTCTTTTTTCCAGTGGGACTCTCCTGGCTCTAGAAACAGCCTTTCCTGAGTAAAGAAGCAGAATATCCACCTGGGCCTTCAGAGCCCAACCATTGCCCACCCTGTGGTTATTTTAAAACACTAGCCTAGTTTTCTATTCAGAAGGGACAACATTTGGACACTGTTCTAATACAAAATTAAGCTTGAGTAAAATGTTTCAGGGGTTTCTTTTATGATTTTTTTTTTCATTCAGGTCACCCTGCCTTCAACTAAAACCATCACCTCCCCTTCAAAGACTGTTTGAAAGCCATCTCTGTCAACACACTTCTCAAATCAGCATCCGAACAACCAGACAAGCTGCTTCTATTGACTTCTGCTGCTGTTTGAGCACATAAAACATCTTCTCATTTTGTATCCCGTCTTCACCTGCTCTTGTAGTCATGTAGTCTCATTTCAATGTTTCCTTTGAAATCCACTCAATCATCAGCAGCCGAAATCTTTTCTCAAATCCATCCATGCACAGTTCATGTATCCTGGTGAGCCTGCTTATTGATGCTTATCTCAGCACTTTAATTGCACTCAGCTTTTACATTCACAGCAAGGCTGCTCTGAAAGTACACATATGTACCCATAAGCAGTCCCGCAAAGTGACCAAAATTCAAAAGGAAGTACTGCAAATGCACTCATTTCTGAATCTCTAAGGTCCAGCCACTGCAACAGAGGATGTGTGTTCAGATCTACATAGATAAAAAGGAGAACATCAAATGCAATCAAATTCCTCTATCCTTATTGAAATGGGCATCAAAACTGTATACAGAGGATACTTGGATTTACTTAATAGCAGAATTATACATTTTGTTTGTTCCCTGGTCTTTTCCTAATAATTCCCAACTTTCTATTTTGGTTTTGTTTGTTTTTAACAGCTACCGTGCGTTAAGCTAATATTTTCTTAGAATTACCTATTAGGACTTCAGGATTTCTTTACTGTGTGGTAACAGCTCAGAGCCCAATACAATGTTTGTAAAATTAGGCTTGTTTTTCCTCCAACTGCATTGCTCTGCATTTATTAGCACTGAATTTCATCTCCCATTTCGCTGCCCAATTACTCAGTACTGTGAGATCTTTCCACAGCTCTTCAGAGCCAGCTTTCATTTTTACTACACTGAATAATTTAACATCATCAAGCTTTATCAGTCTCTACCACCTTTTCTAGATCCTGTATGAATTTGCTGAATAGGACAAGACTTAGCATACGTCACTGTAGGGTACACTATTTTCCTCCTCTGATGGCCATTTACTCCTGCCTTTTGTTTACTATCTTTTAAGAAGACATTTATCCGTGGGAGATATATATCTGTTCTTGCTAAACTGATCGCAAGTGATCATAAGAAAGAGAAGAGTCTTTGGTAATCTCAGAAGACTGCATCTGTTGGCTAATCCTTGTGCACATGCTCAATGACTCTCTCAAACAGATTACCCAATAGACTTGTAAGACATAAGATCCTTATACAAAAGCCATATTAACACTCCTGTCTATATTTGTCAAACTATTGGCCGATTAATTTCTTTAACGATAATTTCTACAAAGCTTCCCAGCCTGGATATCAAACTTGCAGAGCATTCAGGAGCCTGTTTTAAGAACTGGCATCATATTTGCTACCTTCTTTTCCAGAGGCATGGAAGACGCTCTAAGTGATAAGTCACACTCTGTAAACAAAAGGTCAAGAATTTCATGGCAGTTTCATCATAATGTGCACCAGTACACATACAATCCCCATCTGAAGATTTGTTATTATTCAGAACATCAATACATTCTAAATTCCCTTTTTCTTACTCTCTGGTTTCAGACTCTGTCAGACATTCCCCATGAAGATTCTGACGTTGAGGCCTATTTACTTCCTCCATAGTGAACACAAATGTAAACAATTTATTTACCTTTCCTGCTGCAGACAGGTTTTCTGTGAGTGTTTTCTGAACACTCTGATCAGCTATCGGTCCTCCAGATCACCAGTAAGTATGTTGTCCTGTAATGTTGGGGAAAAATACTGGTGATTAATTTTATAGCTTTAGCAAACCTCCCTTACTTGCTGTTCTACTGTAAGAGTCCTTGATCTCTTCAGAGTGTCACTATATGCTACGGGCCCCAGATTCAGTGCTGTTAATTAATTGGTGACACCTGCAAGCATTTTACCTTTTGATTATCTGTGTCACCTTACAACTGAAACCAGAGGCATTGATGCCATCCAGATTAGCTGGCAGCTAAGAGTGGATCTGAAGATCTCTCCTAGGAGGTTTTAGGATCAGCTGGGTAAGTAAGGGCTGACCCATGGGTCTGTGTGCAGAGGGTCCTTCATGCTTAGCTGCTGATATGCTTCCAGCCTTGTCCTCTTTTCTTTCCTAAGGTGTGCCCCCTGCTTATTGCTTACTATCCACTTTTTCAGTAGTCAGTTTTGACTGAAGAACCAATAAAGATAAAAGGGGTTCTCCAGACGGAGTAAGAAAACAAAGCATAAAATTTTACTTTTACAAAAATCAACTACCAGGAGCTTACTGGTCAGCCCACCCCTGCCTTACCATACACTGCGGACTGAGACAACATATGGCAGAACTTGTACATGCATATACCCTCTGCTGACATGGTCTTCCATTTTACACCATACGCCAAGCTCCTTTCACTGAACTGTCAAATCATTATGGCTGGGTTTATGTTCTTACCTTCGTGAAAATATATACTCATCCTGGCTGGAGTTAGAATAAAACTAATTCTGTTCAGTGATTTTACTTTTCAGCTGAGTCTCTTCTAAGTAACTGCGTTCTGAAGCTAATGGCATATTTTTGCAGACAATGTTGGCTTCTAGAGGTGATAACACTTGATGTCTACAGTTACTACCAGAAAAGCTCTTGCTTCTGTGGAAACTAAGGTCACTGCTAAATCTTGTGTACCATGTTGGGGGTGCAGATAGTAAAATGCCACACCTGCGGGGAGGAGCAGAAAGAACAGGTGACCCTAAACTGACCAACAAGGCATTCAATCCTATATATGTCATAATCAGTATAAAGCTGAGGGCTCACAAGGGTCAAGCTCTCTTCTTCAATGGTGTCCAAGAAGGACTCTAGCTATTCTGCCTTTGATCCCAATCTCTGCATTCCTGAATCCAGCTCCTGAATCCGGTTCCTGAATCCTATTTCTGTCTGCTGCTGAGTCCAGGCTGGACTGGTCCCTTGACACTACTATTATGTTCCTTTAAGTATGAACTTGAGGGACTCCCTAAAGTCTTCATATCAGGCACTGAGAAACATCACTTTTTCCATCCACCATTTCCTGCATGTGTGTTTCCAGTGTATGGTGAAACTGGACAAATTGTATTTAAATTTGATACAAGTAAGCTCCATAACATCTTTTTGATGAACTATTGTTAGACATTTACTTGAGAATCAGCAAGAGGAAAAAAAAAAAAGGCAAAAATATTATTAGAAAGACCTGTTTGAATAGTTCTTTTCATTCCTATATTTTGCCCTGAAGAGCATAGCATAACCTTGGAAATAAAAAAGGAAAACATAATAAGGGTTNTTCGCCGTTTCCAAAAAAAAAAAAAAAAAAAAAAAGTCCTCCTCTGCAGGGCATATTAGGTCAAAGAGGCTAGTAAAAATTCAATCCAGTAAGGATTAAGCTATTTAAAAAGATGATACAAAAAAAGAAGGGAGTGTCTGCTTTCTCCCTATCTCAGCTATATCACCTGCTTCTTTCAGTGGGTCTGCTTACATCTTCTCTACAGTTTTCATCCAGCTACTTTTCCTTCTGCTATATACAGCTTTCGCCTTTCTAGCTTCTCAGAAAACAGAGTCACTGTCCAGCTCACTCAGACATGG